>RJWH01000049.1:1774067-1830384 GCA_004363575.1 Solenodon paradoxus
GGGGGGGGGCGGAATTCTTACTTTTATTAAAGTACTTGAGTTGCTAAGAGTACTATTTAACAAGAGAGTGATGAGAAAATTCCATCTTGAATTACTAAAGCAGTATCAGCTGAAAATCTGACAGATCCTTATTTTTCCTGGAAACTAGAAATTGAGAGATCTTCCTACTATCTGCTTTCTGGCCATACTTCTCAGAAGAGGATTAGACCAACATTAAATGTACAGAAAGAGAAGCCAAGGGCAAACCATAAAAATTATTTTAGCTACTATTGGGTTTTCAGTACTGGATGGGTCTCTACCCCTCCTCTTCTTTTTTCCTCCTTTTGAAGGATGAGTAAACAGGAAAAATGAATGTCATCATTCAGAAAGACTACATTACAAAGGGAAAAAATAATTATGTAGATTAAGAGAGAAAATAGCCCTATGATGACAATAGAGAATTTTAGAGTAAATACTGTCAACATAATGCATGAACACATGGTCTCAATGATATAGAAACAAAAGTTAAGAAAAGAAAAAAATTAGAATTCAAACCAAAAAAAAAAAAAAAAAAAAGAAAGAAAGCTGAATAGTTTTTTAAAATATATATTGACCACGTGAATTCCTCTTACGGTAAATTATCAAACTAAAATACTTTTTAATTTTCTCCTATAGAAGTATTTTAATATTTTCCTTTTTGTTACTATTCATTTATTTCTTGTCATTAAACTGTTTTTGCCTTGTACACTAGTATAAATTACAAAATGAATAAAGGTAACTTATTATAAACTTGTTAAGTAAACTACTGTTAATTTTGTGAGTGTGTCATTCAGGACCAACATATTGATGGGTTTTAGAGTTCTAGTGTGGCGTATTTTAATTGTGTAATCTTTGACAAATTACTGAACTATGAGGCATTTATTTCACTACCTGACAAATAAGGAAAAAAGTATTGTTCAATACAAAGTGTTATATGTATTGCATGTAAAAATGTTTGACATTTTCTGGAAGACAGCCAGCTTCAAATAACAGTGATTATTATATCAATCAAAATATTTCTTATATAAATACTGATTTTTTTCAGTTTTATTGAGATACAATTAATATAACCATGCACATTTAAGGTGTACAATGTAATGGTTTGATACATATTTGACAGTAAAATGATTATAATAGTTATCTAACACACTCATTGCATCATTTAGTTCCTTTTTGTGGTGTAAGATTTCATTTATACTCTCAGCAATTTAAAGTATTCAGTAAGCAATACTTCAAATGTTGAAGCAGCTTTCAATACTTTGTTAGCTAGTCATTAAGCTGTGCTTTAGGGCCCCAGAATGCATTTACCTTATAACCTGAGGTTTGTAATCTTTTACCAGCATCTTTCCTATCTCTTATTTTTTCATATTCCACATATAAGTGATATCTTGCTCCATCTGACTTATTTTTTTTAGCACAATGTCTTCAATATTCATTCTTGTAGCAATTATTAGAATTTTCTTTTTATGGTTGAATAACATATATAGGTACCACATGGCCTTAAATCATTCTTTCATTGATGAACACTTTGATTATATGTTTCTGGGAATGTATCCTTCTCTTCTAATTGCTCATAGTAGCCTCCTATGAGTCTCTGCATTTCTTTGGTATCAGATGTAGGGTCCCCTCTTTCTTTTATAATTTTTATTGAGTCCTCAGTATTTTTATGGTTTGTCTAACTACAGTTTTGTCTATTTATCTTCTCAAAAACCCAACCCTTAGATTCAGATTTTTTTCTACTGTCCTTCTAGTCTCTATTTCATTGATTTCTGATTTGATCTTTATTATTTCCTTCTTATGTTTTCTTTTTTCTACTTCCTTGGGTAAATTTGGACTATTTTCTTGAAGTCTTCTTTCTAAAAGTAGGCATTTGTAGTTATAAACTTCTCTCTTAAAACTGCTTATACAGTACCAGTGGTTTTGGTATGGTGTATTTTCATTTTAATTTGTCTTGATACTTTCTGAGTTTTCCTTATGACTTGTTTGGACCCATAATTACTCAAGGGTGCATTGTTTAATTTCCATGTGTTTGTGAATTTTTCAGTCTTTTTTGTGGTGTTTGTTTCTATTTCATACCACTGCAGTCAGAAAAGACACTAGAGGTTGTGCCCTGCTGGTCTAGTGGTCTAGTATACCCTGGCAGCAGTTACACATACATCCCAAAGTTTCTGGTTCAAGACCTGGGGCCTGGAAATAACAATGTGAACAATTAAATAAAATTAAAGTACCCCTTCTTCCTCTCTGTTCCTGCCTACATACTTGCCTTCATTCCTGCTGTACTGTTCCCTTAAAAATAAACTAAAATAAACTAGATGTTTTAGTTCTTTTAAATTGTTAAGACTTATTTTGCAACCCAATATGATTTATCTACAGAATTCTTTATGTGCTCTTGAAAAAAGTATTCTGGTGTTGTTGGGCGGAATGTTATGTGTATATTTATTGGATCTATTTGGAATATAGTATTACTCAAGTTGACTATTTTTTTGTTAACTTATATTTTAGGTAACTATGGTAGATATTTATGTGATTGGTATGAGACATATACAAAATATCTTTTAGATACAACAATCTGTTTTAAACTGATAAAAATTTGCATTTTATTACATAAAAAAATCTTCATTTTTACTTCTCCCCAGATTTTATGCTATTGGTCACATTTTACATTTTATATTGTGTATCCTTTAATAAATTATTATAGTGTATTTACGATTTCATAGATTTTATGAGAAAAAAGTAATTTATACACAATCACATATTAAGATAGTTTTTAAATTGACTGTATAGTTACATTTACCAGTGAATTTTATTATTTTATATATTTTCATGTTGTTACTTAGCATCTTTCATTTCACTTTGAAGAACTCCTTTGAATATTTCTTGTAAGGCGTATCTGGTAAACTCTGTTAAATTGTATTTGTATAGAAATATCTCTTCCTAATTTCTGAAGAACAATTTGCATGGGTATAATATTTATGATTGGCATTTGTTCCTCCCTCTTCTCAGAACATTGAATATATTATCCATTTTTCATTTGTTCCTGTTCTGCAAGATTTCTGCAATGAATTCTGCTTACAATCTCATGAGGATTTTCTTGTTTATGACAAATCATTTTACTATTGCTCCTTTCAAAATTCTCTCATCTGACTTTTAACAATTTTTTCATAATATGTCAAGGTAAACTTTTTTAGTGTGATCTTATTTGGATCTTTGAGCATCCTATACCAGGTTGTCCATATCTTTTCATAGATTTCTAATTGTTTTCTAATATTCTTTCTCTCTTACTCTCTGAGATCTCTCATGATATGAATGTTCATTCATTTGATAGTGTCCTTAATTTAGATAGGCAGTCTTTATTCTTTTTTATTTCTTTTTCTTACCAGCTCATTTCAAATATGTGTCTTCAAATTCTTATTCTTTTATAAAACAGTTTCATTGATGCTCTATATTCAAATTTTCAGTCCTGTCATTTTCTCCTTAAGCTCCATGATTTCTGTTTGGTTCTTCTTTTTAGTTTCCATTTATTAAACTCTCATTTTGTTCTTCGATTGATTTACTAGCTTATCCATTTTGGATTACTTTTTATGCATGGTGTTAGTGGTCTACTTTCATTTTCTTGAATTTCAATGAGATTTTCTTAAAAGATTATTTCAAATTCTTTGTCAGGTAATTTGTAGATCTCCATTATTTTTGGAATCAGTTACTAAAGTTTTTAAATTTACTGTATTACTGTACTTATTACTATAATACTGTACTTATTTCCTTTATTCTTTATTTGTATAATTTATGTTGATATTTTGCATTTAAATAGAATACATCTCTTCCAGTCTTTATAGACTGACTGAGATCTCAGCTATAGACTTGGAAACAGCTCTGTACTCCTGAAGACTTTGCTTTTTGAAATTGCCTGTCACTGGTATCATACTCCTGAAGGACCCAGGAAGTGTCATGTCTACTCTCACATCAGGTAATAAACATACAGACCTCAATCTTGGCTACAGAATTTGAAGTGGGCCTTGAACTGGCACCATACCCTCTTGGCTGAGGTTCATGGAGTCCCCAGTGTTAATTACTCCAAACTCAGTAGACTATACTTTTAAAAAAGATCCTACAATGGATCCCCAGCCAGCCCAGCCAAGCTATGATCTGGCCTGCTGATACAGGGACCCAGGAAAACTGTTTAAATCCCTAGTGATCCTGAAAGAGTCCCATAGGTGACTCCAGCCCACTCAGAATCATAGTCTGCTAGGAGTCCTAAGGGTCCATATGGGAATTTTGCTTAGTGACATAAGTTAGAAGGTAAAAGACAAATATCATATAGTTTCATTAATATATGGTATATGGAGAAATGAAACAAATTATTCAAATCAGAAATAAACTTCTAGCCTATAGAATCATGTTGGTGATTATCTTAAGGAAAGGGGAAGTTGGGTGGGAAAATCAGATAAAAGGGATCATTGTTATGGTGAAGGATGTTGGTAAATTATAATATATACAGATGTTGACTTATGATGGTGCACATCTTAATCTATATAATCTATATGTTATAATGTAATGTACCTTCATTCCATTTGACCATGTGTATGTCCTCTTTGGAGAAGTGTCTGTTCAAATCTTTGGCCCATTTTAACGGAATATTTTTGTTTTCTTTCCTTGATTTTTATGAGTTCTTTATGTAACATGGATATTATTCCATTGTTATATGTATAATGTATGTAATATATTTCTATTAAATAGAATGTCTTTTCATTTTGATGATAGTTTAATATAGCCCCATCTGTTTATTTTGACTTTTGCTTCCCTTGACATGGAATTCCCAAAGACGTATCATAAACCAATGTCAAGGAGTGTATCACCTCAGTTTTCTTCATTTTATTTTGTGACTTCAGGTATTAAACACATTTAATCCATTTTGAATTATTTTTTATGTATGTTGTTAGTGACATTGTTTCATTCTTTGCATTTTGCTGACTAATTTATCCAACACCATCTATTAAAGCTACTGTCCTTTCCTCATTTTATGCTCTTGCTCTTGCATCCTTTGCTATAAATCAGTTATTCATTTATTAGTTGTTTACATATTAGTTGTCCACTATGTGTGGGGGTTTATTTTGGGGCTTTCACTTCTGTTCCATTGTTCTGTTTGTTTTTATTCCTTTATCATGCTATTTTGATAACTATTGCTTCCTAGTACAGTTTAAAACAGGAGCATGAGTCGTCCACAAAAATGGAAGGATTGTTGCTTCTATTTGAGGTCTTGTTTTAGTTCCAAATAAATTTCATGATTTTTTTGTTCTATTTCTGTGAAGAACCTTATTGGAATTTTGAGGGAGGATTACATTAAATCTGTAGATTACCATAGGTAATATGGCCATTTTAACAATGTTAATTCTTCCAAAGCATGAGCATGGAACAATCTTTCTGTTTCTTTTATTTTCCTCTATTTCTTTTAATAATGTCATAACTTTAGAATACAGGTATTTCACTTTTTTTTTAGCTAAATTAATTCCAAGATATTGCTTTATTTTTGATGCAATTAGAAATGGGCTCATTTTTCCTGAGTTGTCTTTCTGTTAGTTGGTTATTAGTATATAGAAATGTAACTGATATTTGAGTATACATTTGCATCTTACCACTTTACTATATTCATTATTTCTATCGACTTTACTGTAATCTTTGGGATACACACAAGCATATCATGTCATCTACAAATAGCAATAGTTTTATTTTTGGGTAATTTTATTTATATAATTAAGTACTATTTGATAATATCATGTGATATAGTGGTTTAATATCTTATTGACTAGTTATTCATGGCTACTAAGTTTCTGTAATTATTATTTATTAAATAGTATGAATCAGTTTCATCTTTCTCGACATGGAATATAGCAGAGAAATAGGAATTAAAAGAAAAAACAACTTTTTATAGAACTGAATTTAAAAAGTTCATCATTTGTAAATCGGGTAGTGATAACTTTTATGGAGAATAAACCAGAATAATAAATGCTGTTGAGTTCATATTTTAGAAGGAAGAACCTCACTGATAAAATATTTATGGTGCGATCTAAAGGAAGTAATACTGAAACAATTTCAGACAACTGGAGGTTTTGATGCTGGAAAGGTTCTCAGCAAATTGGACAGTATCTGTGGAGACAATTGAGTGGAGGGTAGAGTATGGAAAAAGAGTTAACAGAGGTAGAATTAGGGCTTAATTTGTAAGCTCTTGTAAGGATGTAATTTTTACTCATTTTAAGGTATAAGCCATTGGAGGCAATTAAACACAGGTGACATGATTTGATATGTTTCACAAGAATACTAGAGCTGTTTTCTCAAAAATAGATTTGAGGAAGACAAAAGCATAAAAAATAGACCAGTTAAGATACTGCTACAATAATCCATATGGGAAATGACTGTAATTTAGATAAAGAAAGTGTAGGTATAAACCAATTGGAATCAATGTCTGTTTTGAAAGTTTGCAGAGGGAATATAAAAGGGATCAGGGATGAAGATAATAAATCAAGACCAGGTCTGAATCATGTGTGAATTTAAATCCAGAATATAGTACTGAAATAAAGACAACAAAGAAGTAATTTAACTAAGAGTTTTATTTCTTTATCACAAAATATTCCAGGGGGAATTCATCCAGGGCTGGCAAGATGGTTCTGCTCCAGGAGTTGTTTTGAACCCTAGACTCCTTCCAACCTTATTGCTACTTGCTTTTCTAGAGGGTTTTCCAGTTGCTCATGAATAGAACTAGCTCACTTTCAAATTTCAGTTCTAGCTCACAACAAAATGCAAAAAGATATTCTAGGACAAATAGCTTCATTTTTGAGGAAACAACCTTTGCATATCATTTCCATACTGGTGGCCCTAGTTTTGGTAAATAGCAACAGTTAGCTGAAAGAAAACATGAGATTACACAGTCCCTTACTGTGTGATAATCTATTCAGTGAAAGCTCAGAATTTTCTGTTACAAAAAGAAAGCGAGAATGAGCACCAGCACACTGACAGTGGTTTGTCACAAAGTGACTTTGGACGTACTAAGTTTGGGAAGTCTGCTTGCTGTCTGCTGGATATACTGTGTAGACAATTGAGAGTGGGCTAGGTTGACTATGGAAAAATGAGAACTAGAGGCTTATAAATGATATGTGAAGTCAGAACACTGAAACTGTTTAAAAATGGGGGTAGAGAGCCCGCCTGCCAGTCGGCCGTTGCATCATGGTGACCCACAGCCTCAGTGTCGTGATTACTGATGATGAACCAGGTTATGACCTAGATATATTTTGTATATTTAATCATTACACTGAGGATTTGGAAAATGTGTTTATTCCTCATGGACTAATTATGGACAAGACAGAACAGCTTTCTCAAGATGTGATGAAGGAGATGGGAGGCTGCCACATTGTAGCCCTCTGTGCTATAAATTCTTTACTGACCTGTCAGATTACATCAAAGCACTGAAAAGAAACAGTTATATACCCATTCCTAGGACTGTAGATTTTATCAGACTGAAGAACTACTGTAATGACCAGTCAACAGGGGACATCAAGTAATTCACAGAGATGATCTCTCAACTTCAACAGGAAAGAATGTCTTTATTGTTGAAGATAAAATTGACACTGGAAAAACAATGCAAACCTTGCTTTCCTTGGTCAAGCAGCATAATCCAAAGGTCGTCAAGGTTGCAAGCCTGCTGGTGAAAAGGGCCCCTCGAAGTGTTGGCTATAGATGAGATTTTGTTGAATTTGAAATTCCAGACAGTTTGTTGTAGGCTATGCCCTTGACTATAATGAACACTTCAGGGATCTGTATTATGTTTGTGTCATTAGTGGAATGGAAAAGCAAAATACAAAGCCTAAGGTGCAAGTTCAGGTTTAATTTGGAAACACATGGCATCCCATTGTATCACCAGTAAAATGATCAAATGTTCTAGTTCTGTGGCCTGTTGCTTAGTAGAGCTTATTGCATGTATGTTTTAAGTCATCTGTATTGTGTTTTAGAAATGTCAGTTGCTGCATACCTGAACTCTTTATAACCTATAGATTATCAGTTCCCTTTGGGTAAATTATTGTGTGACTTTGAATGAAAAATTTCTTAAACCACACCACTCTTGAATGAAAATATTTAAATTGTATCTGTAAGAAGTATTTAAAGTAAACAGATATTAGTTTTTTAATTTACATTTTAATTTTCATATATTCAGGAAAGAACAGAAATGATTGAATATTGCTAATTATACAACTGCGCTTAGAAGAGTAAGACAGATTTTAAAATCAATGACAGCATCTAAGAGATGTTGTTAGTGTTTCAGAAGCACTAACTGTATTTTCCTGCTTGTTCAGTTTATCTCCAATGAATCTTTACCAACAGTTCTTCTTAAATACAAATCAATAAATTTCAAAAAAAAACTAACACTTTTTGAAGTGCAAAAATCCTTAAAATAAAGGCTGTCTCTTTAAAAGAAAAAAAAAAAATATGAGTGTATAGCAAAGAGAAGTCTCCAATAGTCAGAAACCAGGAAGATGAGGGAGTACAAGAGGCAGAGGAAGCCAGCAAAGAAAAAGCATAATATATACACTCAAGCAAAATTTCTGCATTTTTTGTCTAGTTGTGTATAAAGCCCACACTATCTAAATAGTGCGAGCTTTGTAGTATGTTTTGCTAACTAAGAGTAAGTGCTCTTACCATGTTTGTATTATTCAAGACTGCCTTACCTATTATTGATCTTTGCATTGTTGTATTCAAGAAATTCCTTCTGAATTTGAGATTTAGCTTATCTCATATTTAAAGAAGTTGAAGTAAGTATTACTTACACAGTATCACAAATGTCACTTTTCTCCTTAGCCATCCAATCTTGTTTACAGTACCCATAAATAAGATTATTTGTATCAATAACATGGCATTTCCCTCTACCAGTACTGGTTTCCTCTTCCATTTCACACTGTTCTACATGTTATAACCACTATTCCTCTTTTAGAGAATCAAAGATACCAATGAGGAGATCAAATAAAGATGTCATATATCTTCATAACTACTTTAATAACCTTATATCTGCTAAATAAAAAGGAAGGTCAGCCAAAACATTTAAATATAACACTGTTTCCCACAGTAAAGAACTGGAACTGAACAGAGATTATTAATAATAAACCTCTAAAGGCTTAATTAATTGCTAAACTTAATAGCTCCCATTAATTATCAGACCATAAACATAGCTGAAATTATAACCTGAATTTGAATCTAAGTAGGCAACTTTACCTTCATCTTATCTGAAGATTACTAACTTGAACCTTTCTTGATTATAATATGGGCAAAATTAAAATTTAAACAAATCATTTACTAAGCTGTAGCATGGGAAGAATTTCAGGAGAATACGTGAAATTGTTTTATAATAATTGTTCATATGCATTTTTAAGAAATACTACAGAGATTCCATGTAGTTTACTCAGTTTACCCCAATGGTAACATCTTACACAAAGTAACAATCAGGATATAAACCTTAATATAGTCAAGATTATGTCTATCACTAGGATTCCTGGTATTGTCTATTTACAGTTATGCCTATTTACCTTCCACATTCACCTGTCCTGGTTTGAATCCCTGGTATCGGTAATATATTCTCAATTTTTAGATTTTTCTCATTTTAAAAATGCTAAATTGGTGAAATTATTCAGTAACTATATATGTACATATGCATATGTGTTTGTATATATGTGTATAAATGTGTATGTGTATATATATATACACAAAGATATATATGAAGAATTATATAACTTTTACTTGATTTTTATCCTACTCAGCATTATTACCTCTAGATTAATCCAAGCTGTTGCATTATTACCTGTAGATTAATCCAAGGATAGTTCATTATACTTTATTGCTACCAGACTGCTATACGTTTTATATTCTCATCCATAATATATGGGTGATTCATTTTCTTTAGATTCTCAACTACATTTGATGTTGCCACTATTATTTTTACTTGATCTATTTTGATAGTAATATATCATTTTAGATTTAATTTACATATACTTAATGATTAATGATGCTAAACATCTTTTCAGGTGCTTATTTGCCATCTGCTCATCTTTTTCAGTGATATTGTCTGTTTTTGTCTTTTGTCCATTTTCTAAATGGATTGTTTTTGTTTCTGTATTGTACTGTTAAATTTTGAGAGTTCTTCACATATTTTTGATACAAGTCCTATACTTAGGATGCGGTTAACAAATACTTTCATCTATTCCGTAGCTTCCCATCCCATTCTCTTCATGAGTCTTTCACAGTAAACATTTTTAATTTTGATGAGGTCAATAAAGCTTTTCAAACTGAGAAACATAAATTCTGTTCCTTGGAGAGTTCCTGAAGCATTTGTGTTTGTGAATTTCTCTAAGGTTCAAAAGTATTCTTAAATTGGCATCATTTTTAGCAATTAAGTCTCCAAGCTAAAGGGCATATGATGGTTCCTGTGGTTTGTTCCTTATAAAAGGCACTTGTTCCTGTTGATTATAAACTTGAGTATACTGAATTAATTCTTTATAGTGATTGGTCATAGAAGCATATAAAAGAACCAACCAATGGATAGGAGATAAAATTCTTACATGTATGAGGCATCTGGTGATCAGTGTTTCCATTTTCCTGTATGTACATCATGGCTGAGGAAATGCACTTGAATCTGACAAAATTGGAGTTTATCTCTAAGATTATGACAGAAAAGTATAGAGGTAACATCTTAAACTTTGAAGAAATTACTGTCCACATATACTGATGATTTTTTACTATGCATGTAAATAGTGTAAGTCTAGAAGCAGGTATATGCTAAGGAATGATGACTAGAAGTTGTAGTTTAATTTACGGAACTCAGTGAAAATTAAACTGTGGGGCTCCTTGTTCAAAAATAAAGAAATTCAAGATGGTAAGAACTGGAAACCAGGTATATGGCCCTTCTCATCACAAGTCATGAAGCTGACCATACTGCTAAGCATAGATCCTCTACTATAAAATGTGTGTCTTCCATGGGGGTTGATGATGTTATTAGGGTTGGCACTACAGAGAAGCAAAGAAGTACAAATCTATCTATGTCTCTTAAGTCTTGTCAAGGTGATAGCCCTACCTATTTGCCTATTTAACAGACAGAAAGCAGCATTGATAGGCATGGCACTGAGAATAACAAAAGAGTTTGAGGCATAAAGATATGAGGACCATCAGTTTTTTTCAGTGAACACAGGGATAGTTTTAATAAAGGCAGTGATAGTTCTAAAGTTGACTTTTGTGTGGCACAGCCGGGCTCTTTGTCCCAAAGATTATGTGGGACACCCTTAAGGAGAAGTATTATAGAGCGGATAATCAATTTATCACATCAAATTGCTGGGTATTCTCCTGGTATTTCTAGAAAGAAACCATCCTGTTCAATTTAAAGACACTCCATAAACAGAGAAGATCTCATCCCACAAGATTAATGGGAATAAAGGAAGAGAAAGGGACTCTAAATTCCCAAATAACTTAAGGGAACAGAAAAAAGATGATATAGAGTTTGAAGGGTGACTGAAATTGATTCCACTGAGACAGCATGATTACTTTAAGGAAGAAGTGACAGAATGGTGATAGGATTTAGTGATCAAATTATTGTTCATTTGTACACTAATAAAGGAATCCTTTGTCCTTACGTGGTGTAATACATCTGGTTTAGAAAATATTGGTAACTAGAAACAATACTTTGGACAACCCTCATTTAGGAAAAGACGTAAACCTGCTATTTTTTCCATACCATTGAGCCAATGCTAGAAAATTAATTTTGCAATTTTCCCTTTTATTACAATATTTGACAAATAACTTTATATCTTTTTTCACTTACATATGGAATGACATTTATTTCATGAGTTTCCTGTTTAATTTGGAGTACCATTAGTTTCGCCTGAAATTTTACCTTTTTTGATCAATTCTATCCTCAAATGTCTGCTAACTCCTGCAACTCACTTGATTTAAAAGAAGGCCAAGCAACAACCTGTTTTTTTTTAAGTATGACACTTATTAAAAGTTATTGAACATATGTACAATGGATGGAGCAATAGGAATGTATTTTCCTCTTATCGTCCCAAATTTTCTTTAAAATTTCTGGGACAGACCGGGTGGTCTGAAAACCAAGAATAGATTCTGGTTTATAGGATTGGATTTTGGACCAATTGGCACCTAAGACCTTGGGGATCATAGCAGGGACGTTTCATCTTATTCCTATTTAAATTCACATACACACACATACACATTTTTTTTCAGTAATGTTAAATCTAGTTGGGTCATTTCTTCTTTAAATATGTCTAATTGGCTTTATTTATCCAAGGTTTATCCATGGATTGACTTCATTTGGTTCTACCTGATATCATTGAAGTGAGAGTGATCATAATGGACATTAGCAGCAGATCCAACTTGGAAACTTACAGCCTCAAGCTTGGGAAGCTTCGAGGCTATCTAGAAATAAAGTAGTTAAATTTCAACACATAAAGATGACATAAAAGCTCTGGGGTAACCCTTGTCAGTAACATATAACTGGATTATTTTATGTTTTTACTTGAAAATCTCTGGTTTGTTGAAACAGCCAGTTAGAAGAAAGTTCTATTTGATTTAAATTTGACAAATGTAATGTTAGTCACCATGTTATGAAATCTTTCACAAATATCGCTTCCTGGAAATTCTTTTTAAGTTAACAATAGTAATAGTCATAATGATAATTTGTAGAATAAAGTTAGCATTTCAGGCCTTTCAGATAAATATAATTCCAAGATTGATTTGCCAAACATGGGCCCATTAAATAGATGAGTGTTAAAACAATATACAATATAAAATATGCCAAAACTTCTTAGAATACAAATTCAAATCAATTTCTGTGAATAGTGAAAGTGTTCTTGCACAAAAAATGTTGAACAAATACTTTATGAAAAACTAATAAAACTTTATTAATACATTTAAAATTAGATGTTCAGCTGTACTGGTTCTTCTAATATAGTTTAGGTAGAGAGTCAATATTCTGACTCAAAGACAGGACATCTCAGATTTAGTTTTTAATACCTGCCCCCAAATTTTGCAAATGGTGCAAAAGAGGAGCATGGGTTCTGGAAATACACTTGCCTCTGAGCTTCACGAAAAGAGAATCAAAAATATTGTATGTTCCTAATGCCTCTGATTTCAAGTATATTTTAATTTTTGAAAAGTCTACCAAGTACCTTTTTGCTACAAATGGAGACTTCCTGAGGAGGAATATTTGACAACATTCTAGTCTTAACTAGCGGAATTTTCTAAACAGTTTCCATATGATTAGTAGCTAAAAGTGTATCCAACTTCTGGCATATGTTATGGCAGAAGGATTTAGAGAAGAAAATAATGGCAAACTCTTTTTCTAATCTGCCTGATCCTATTCACTTTTCAAAATCCTCAAATAATCTTAGTCCTGCATTGTGTCCTGGTTTTATAGTTGCACTTAGTGGGATGGAGGAATAGATAGGTTGGAGGCTGCATATTCTATCATCCCTAGAATGAGAGCGCCCTCTGTAATCATTTTATAGTTTTGATAATAGGAATTTGTTTTCTTGAGCATAGAAAAATAATTCATTTTTGTTTATTGAACATATATCCGGCAAGTAGCTAAACATTCTAATATTTATAAATTATTTGTGATTTTATTAGTAAGGCAATTTGTTTTTATCCTTTCTAATCTTTATATTAGCATTTCTTTTTAACATATGAACTTTCCAGATAACACTGTCTCTGGTTTTTCTAAATTCAATCAATTAACATAATAACATTGAGAATTCATTGGTAAGTTTCTAATGCCACATTAACCTAAAATTGCTGGAATATTATTTTCTTGATTTATGTTTTTGCTAGTTATTTCTTTTTTCTAGTTAGCATCTGATTTCAATATCAGTGTAGCCTCACACTTTACTGTACTCATTTATCATTTAAAACAACTTTTCACAAGAATGTCTTTGATTCTATATACTATCATTTTTTTCAGCAAAGAGTGATAATTTTATTCTTCCTTTCCAACTTGGATAACTCTTACTTGTTTTTTAAATTGTGTTGGCTAGAGTGAAAACACTATGTTGAATAAAAGTGGTGAGACTGGACATCATTGTCTTGTTCCTGATCTGAGATGAAAATCTTTGTTTTCTTACTTCTTAGTATGATGTGACCGAGTTTGTCATATATGACCTTTATTATTTTGATGTAGATTTCATCAATAACTATTTTTAAGGATTTTATTAAAAATGGATGTTAAATATTGTCAAAAGTTTTTTTTGGTTTCTTTTCATCTATTGAGGTGATCTTATGGTTTTTGTTTTACCCTTCATTGGTGTGGAGTATTCATTTCATTTTCGACTTGCGTATATTGAACTATCTCCTTGCATCCATGAGTAAAACCCACTTGATCACAGTATATGATTCTTTTAATAAGTTGTTGAATTCAGTTTGCTAGCATTTTGTTGAGGATTTTTTACCTCTATTTTCAAAAGGGACATTGGTTTATAAATTTTTGGATGATGTTTTCATTTGGTTTTGAAATAGTGATAACATTGTTCTCATAAAATGTATTTGGAAGTTTTGCATTCTATTGTGATTTTATTTAGATTCTCTTAATATAACTATTATAATACTGTAATAATCTATCACATTATATATTTTCATTTTGTATAACCTTCTATATATTTAAATCTATATTTCCCAATATTGATATAGCTACTCTGACTTTAGTTTGACTTTATGAAATTTATAGTTTCATAATTTTCCCTTCAACTTCTTTATATATTTATTTTACTCCAAGTAGTATATAGTTGGATTTTTAAAAATAGGATCTAACAGTCTTTCCATTTACACATATTGTCATCAGCACTGTTGATATTTTTATTTTTATTTTCTTGTTTTCCCATTTTTATTATGGTATGACTTATAAGAATTGTATATATTCAGTTTTTATAATGTAATATTTAAGGTGTACTAGATGAGGATTCAATATACATTGTTAAATGATTACCACAATCAAGTTAATTATCACAGCCATCAAAATCCCACACTATTACTAATTTATGAGGGAATATCATTTTTTTACATTCTATCTCTGGGTTTTTATGTGCTTCATTTATATTTCTATTTTACTCACATTCTGTTTGGGGAAGCTCCTGTTTTTGTATTTTCTTGTTCTAAGTGTTTCATCTACTGGTTTGAAGGTTACCCTCTTCAAAATATAGTCTTTTAGTTGCTACTTTTGAAATTTACCATGCATGCTTAAATTTATAAAGTTGCAATTTATTAATACTCTTAATTCTCTCAGAAAATATTTTAATTCAAATTATTTCTCTCCAAGGATTTATTCAACAGATGCCTGTAGACTTTTCCATATGCTTGCTAGCTTCCTTACTCATTCTCTCATCTCAAAGATTCTGATAAGTTAGAAATTACTTAAGAAGCTAGAAATTGCTTTTGGCTACTAATAACAGTGACCTGATCATAGATTATTTTATCATGTCAAGAAAGTTAGAGGTAGGCCATCCAGGGATATGCTTGCTAAAAAAAAGTCATGGAAGACAAAATGAACAGACATGAATTGATTTTTACTGACTATTTCTAGACTAGAGGAAAGAACACAGACCACTTCTTTATTCTCAGTTCCACTAAAACAAAGGGAAGGAAAGTGTTTTTTAAGAAATGGCAATTGTAGACTATTTGTGCTTCCTAATTAGTTTTATCCAAAGAAAAAGTTAACCTCTCTCCTCCTGGAAGGTAGGTAATTTTACAGCTTGGTAAAGTTAGGCTTGTTGAAAGAAGTTAGGTTTCTATCCTTCCACAAAGACAGGAGATGAGTTCTATCTTCCTCTTTTAAAACATAATTAATTTTATGATTTTATTGTTTCTTCTGTTTACATTACTACATAATTTCCAAAATAGCAAATTTGCATCTCATCCATGTGTACATAACACCACACCCATCATCAGAGTTCACCATCACTACAGCCCACCATTTTTACTTCTTTAACCTCTGGTTCTCTCTCCACTTCTCCCCTTTAGAAACCACAGTTTTGCATCCTGTGAGTTTTGTTGTATTTTGTCAGTTCGTTTGTTTCTTTTTATTCCACCAAAGTGAAACAATCTGGTATTTTTGATTTTGTCTTATTTTGCACATCAAGTTCCATGAAGGTTTCTGTAAAAGGCATGATTTCATCTTTTTAAGTGACAGAATTCCACTATTCATAACTACTAAACTTCTTTATCTAGTCATCTGCTGATGAGCAATTCAGTTATATCCAGGTCTTAGCTATTGTGAATTGTGCTGCTATGAACGCAAGAGTGCAATTATGTTTTCTGATTAGTGTTTTTATATTCATTGAATATATACATAGAATTGGCATTGCTGGATCAAATGGTCATTCTTTTTAAAAAGGAATCACCATACTATTTTCCAAAGAGGTTGCATTAACCTACATTCCCATCAATTGTATAAGAAAGTTCTTTTTTCTCCACATCTTCATCAACACTTGTTCTCTCTAGCCTTTTTTATACAGGCCATTCTCACAGGTGTGAGATGACATCACAATGTGGTTTCTATTTGAAATTCTCTGATAAGTGAAAAGTGCTTTAAAAAAGCATTTTTTAAATTACATCAGTAGGCCACATGATTGTCTTCACTGATGAGGTGTCTATTTGATCTTCATATATTTGCAGTGTGGTGTTTGCTTTCGTGTTATTGAGGTATATGACCTCTTTAAATATTTTGGAGATTGATCTTTTGTCCTGTATATTACATGCAAATATCTTCTCCAAATCAGTAGATCGCTTTTTCATTCTAATCATGATTTCTTTCACTGTACCGAAACTTTCAATGTGATGAAGTTCCATTTAATTTTGCTTGTTTTCTTTGTCATTATGTCACATCCCCCCAAAACTTTCTGATGTTAATGTTAGAGTTTTTGCCTATGTTTTTCACTAGATATTTTATGGTTTCAGATTTTACTTCCAAGACTTTATCCATTTTTAATTATTCTTTGAATATGGGGTAAATTAGTAATCTAGTTTGTTTTGTTTTCATTTTTCCCAGTATGATTTGTTTGTTGAATAGACTTTCCTTCTTCCATCTGTATGATCTTGATTATTTGGTCATAGATTAACTGGGTATATTGAGTGATTTTATTTCTGGGCTCTCAATCTTATTCCATTGTTATTTGTATCCGTTTTTATTCCATTATCATACTTTGTTGATAATCATTCTGTATATAGTATAAAGTTGGAGAGTATGAGTCCTCAATTTTCTTTTGTCTGAGGATAGCTTTGACATTCAAGTTCTTTTGTGGTTTCATACAGATGTTGGTATTGTTTGTTCTACTTCCTTAAAAAATTTCTTTGGAATTTCAATATGAATTGCATTGTATCTATATATTACTTTGGGTAAGATGGTCATTTTAACTGTTAATTTTTCCAAGCTGTCAGTATGTAATATTTTTCCATTTCTTTGTGTTGGTTTCTATTTCTCTTAACGTCTTATAGTTTTCAATATATATATATCTTTTAACTCTAAGTTTATTTCCAGGTATTTTATCCTTCTTAATGAAAGTATGAATGGAATTGCTTTAATTTCTCTTCCCTTTAGTTTATTTACATATAGAAATACCATAATTTTTTGTACTGATTTTATATCCAGCCACTTTGTTTTTAGCAGTTTTGGGGATTATCTGTATATACTACTATGTCATTTACAAATAGTGTTTTATATTTTTCTTTTCCAATTTTATTTCTTTCATGTATTTTTGTCTAATTGCTCTGAATTGAACTTTCAGAACTATCTTGACTAACAGCAGTGAGAGTGGACCTCCTTATCTTGTCTCTAATTTTTAATGGAAAATCTGTTTTCATCACTGAATGTTAACTATGAAATTTGTCATAAGGCTTTTATTATGTTGAGGTATATTCCTTCTATTGACATTTTGGGAAAAGCTTTTATCACAAATATGTATTGAATCTTATCAAATGATCTGTCTGCATCTATTGATATGATCATATGATTTTTATGTGTAATACAATGATTTTCATGTTGAACCATCACTGCATCCCTGATATGAACTCTACTTGGTTAATGACATGTAATTTAATTTTTAAGGTGTTGTTGAATTTAATTTACCAAGATTATGTTTACAATTTATACATTTATGTTTATCAGTGATAAGAGTCTATATAATTTATTGTTTTTAGTGCTGTCCTAATCTGGTTTTGGAGTCAGAGTTGACTACATAAAATTGACTACATAAAATACTTGGGAGTGTTCCCTCTTCAGTTTTGTTTATGAGCTCAAGAAGGATATGTTTGAATGTTTGAGTGATTGCTAAAACATATGAATGTTTGATAAAATTTACTAATGAAGCTGTTACTAGACTTTTATTAGTTGTGAGACTTTTGATTACTGCTGGAATCTATTTTTGTTTTTTGATGTGTTTGTTGATTCAGTTTTAGAAGGATTCTAGAAATGTTTATTTCTTCAAGACTGACAAATGTATGATATACAGATGTTCATGTACTCTCTTATGATCCTTTGTATTTCTGGTGTAGCTGTTATAACTTCACCTCTTTAATTTTTGATTAATTTTGTCTTTTCTTCCCTTTTTTTTCTTCATGAGTCTAGCTAGAAGTTTATCATATTTGTTTTTCTAACAACCTTCTCTTGGTTTTGTTAATATTTTATCTTTTTGTCTTCAATTTCATTTATTTCCAGTCTAATTTGTATTATTTTCTTCCTTCCACTGACTTTTGGTCTCAATTACTTTTTTTGGTTCTTTCAAATTAAGCTTAAATAAGTTATTTGAAATAACCTCTTGTTTTATGACATGGGCTTGCATTGCCATAAACTTTCTTCTTTGTACTGTTTTTACTGCATCCTATGTGTTCTGATAGCTCGTCTTCATTTCTTTTCAGATACATTTTAATTTCAGCTCTAATATCCTCATTGATCCAGGAGTTATTCAAAAGCACGATTTATCTCTACATTTTTGAGATTCTTCTAATATTTTTATGATACATTTCTAGGTTCATGTCCTTGTTTTCAAAGAAAATAGTGTCTATAATTTCAATCTTCTTAAATTTACTGAGACTTATTTTGTGTCCCAGAATATTTTCTATCCCTGAGAATATTACATGTACACTTTAGAAAATACAAAAATTTTTTTAGGGTAGAAAGTTTAATATATGTCTGTGAAGTCCATATCCATTATTACATCATTGAAGTCCTGTATTTCCTTGTTAATTTTCTGTCTGAGTGATCTATTTATTACTATAAGTATTGAAGTCCCCTAATAATAATATTGTATTTCTATCAGTGTCTCCCTTTAGGTCTATTGATATTTCTATATTTAGTTAATTCTGTTTAGGTGCATACATATTAATGGTAGTTACATATTCTTGATGGATTGGTGTCTTGACCATTATGTACTTTCCATCTTTATCTAATAACTTTTTTGGGTGAAAGTCTATACTATCCGATAGTTCCTGATATCCTTTCAACACTTTGCAACCTATGTTTATCTTTGGATCTGACGTGTGTTTCTTCAAAACATAATATACATGGGTCCTGAAATTTTTTTTAAACATTAAAAAATGTATTTATATTGAGTTGTTCATCACTCAGGACATCGCATTCCTGGGATCCAGGTGAACTGTGCTCTACTGGAGGGAGCAAATCCAATTGCCATCCACTATGGCCACCCGGCTCCTTTTTTTTTTTTTTTATCAATCCAGTCTATCTTTTTATTAGTGAGTTCAATTTGTTCACATTTAGGATGTTTATAAGCATAAAGGGATTTATTGCTCCCATTTGATCCTTTTTTTCTGATTCTCTTTCTTTTTTGCCTTTTCTTTGGCTAGTATTTAATGGTTCTTTAAGCTTCTTCATCTTTTCTGTTAGGTTTAGTGGTTACCATGAAAATTGTATCTGGCTATCCTATTCTATGATTGTCTTTTCTGAAATGTCATCAAATAATCATTAGATGCCTATATGAATTCTGTATTTTTCCTTCTCCCTTTAAAACTTTGTTGTCCCCTCTTTTCTCTTTGTTTTTGATTTTGTTTTACTGTTTATCCTCATTCTCAAGGTTCAAATGAACTTTATTTTTGTTTTCCATGTTGAAGGTCTCCTTTCAACATCTAGTGAAACGCAGGTTTGGTGTTAGAGAATTCCATTAACTTTTGATTATCTTTGAAAATCTTTACTTTACCAACATAACTGGATGATTTTTTCAGAGTAGTATGATCTTAACCTATAGCCCAAAAATACTAAGAGACAGCTTTATAACTGTGTTATTCTGTTCTCCTGGCCTGTAGCATTTGTGTTAAGAAATCTGATGATAGTCTGATAGGGATGCCCTTGTAGGTCATGATATTTCCTCCTTCAGTCTTAAGTATATTTTTATTATTGGCTTTTGATAATTTTACAGTGATGAGTCTGGGTGTAAGTCTAAAGTTGAGTGTAATATCAGCTTCTTGGAATTTTTGGTTATTTATTGTCTCATGTTTAGAAGTTCTTTGCTATTGCTTCTTTAATTTATCTGCTCCCTTTCTCCTTCTCATCACCTTCCAGAATATCCATTATCCTTGAGTTTTCCTAAATCTGTTGTTTCTCTCCTCTTCTATGAGTCATTTCTGCTTTTTTATCTTCAATTTCTGAAATTCATTTCTCTGTAAGGTTAGACCAATTAATGAAATGTTCCATATTTATCCTAAATTCATCGACTTTTTCATATTCAGAATATCTTTTGGGGCTTTCTCTGTAGTCTTAATCTTTTCTATAAAGTAGTCCTTATAATCCATCACTTTTATCAGACGTTGGGTTTTTCATTATTAAAAGATAGTCTTATATTCATTTAAATTTTTGTTTTCTAAATTATTTCTGCACTAAATCTACAGTTGGATCCCCTCGTTTGGAATTTTTATGGCATGTTACTGGGATTTTTTTAACTTTCTTATCTTTTTTATCCACAGTTCTGAAGTGATTTTTTTTTTAATATATATATTTTTGCCATAGCTAGCTTTCTTATTTTTTTTTCTCTGGCAGGTGGTACTATTGCTTTAGTTTCAGCTGTTTCTTTTTTCAGCTCTAAGGGGAGGAGGAGGGAGGAAAAAATGGATTCTAGGGGTTACGGTCATGGTAGATTGCACAGTTAGAAGGATTCCAAAGTTAGAAGGATTTCAGTTCTGCTCTTTTCAGATTTCTGAGTGCCAAATCTGTTTTCAGGACTTGGTCACAGAACTCATAGCTGGTGCAGTGTTTACTTTCCTCTCTCCATTTTGGATGAATCTGGTCCCCAAGTTTGGCTGTTTCTACAGTTAGTGGTCTCTGACAGCTTTGACATTCATAGTTATGGACCTCCTGCACAACAGCACTGCCTAACCTAACGCCGCCCGCTCTGAAAGTTTTTATGCCAGCCAAGTTCACTCAGCTTCAGAAATAAGATACTTGGGTCTCCAGAACTGTTTACCTGGCCAAGTGTTCATGCTGTTTTCTATTTTCAAAGAAATGGTTCTCAGATCCTTGAGATAGGTATCTCCTGTGTCTTCACAACTGGCTAGAGGCTTTTAAGGAGATTAATATTCATTTTAATGGAGACAGAGAAAATATTTGTACTTACAAGTTTTATAAAGTAAATGTACTGAGAATAGGGAGGTCAGGGCTTATTAGGGAGAAGCCTATCTAAAGGTTAATCAATTTGAGCAGAACAGAAAGGCCTTCTTGACCAGGATCCAGAAATTTCTCTCTCTCTCTGTCTGTCTCTCTCTTTCGCCAACATATCTTTAGTGTGTTGCTTCAATTTCTGAGTCACAGAAAGGTTGCAGGACTCAGTTACAATGCTCACATACTAGTTTGTTTAAAAAAAAAAAAAAGAAGTGGAAAGACAAATAGCAATCTTCTTATCTAAATGAGCCATCTACCCAGCAATTTCTGTTTATATTTCCTTATCTATTTTAATCTGGGAGACTGAAAATTATATCACTTTAGTTATAAAAATACCAGTCCAGAATAAAATATTCTGTTTTAAGGAAGAAGGTCATATGGAATACTTGATAGGTAGTAAAATCTGTGGCCACCCCTATTAATCACCTACATCTTTACATGTTCTTCCATCCATAAAAGTGTTTATTACCTGTCAAAAGTTTTCTGCTCAGATCATATTTGGTCCTCTTCATCTGGTCTATTTGTAGCTTCTGCAGTCTGGTCAATTATAAAGCCATTTATCTGATACTTCATTCAGGGATATCTAACACTAGAATGAAAAGTGTGAGAGGAAAATAAATTTGCTGCAATAAAAAACTTCCACTTAAAAAGAAAAAAATAGGAACCATGAAACTATCACTGGGCCAGAACAATTAACCTACTCTATTTAGAAGGAACAGTGAGAACTACTTTTCCTGGCACTGAACTCCCTTCTGTGATTAACCCATCTGGCGACCCCTGGTTCTGCTTTCATTTCCCTCCATGGACTCTGGCACTTCCAACTGAGAGGTACATCTGTCCATTTTCTCTCATGGTCACAACAAGGCAGGCCTTGGCAAAGTTGTACTTCCTGAAGGCCACATGCTTTAGCAGCTTCATTCCTGTTGGTGGAGGTTTGGAGGCCTGGGATTGTTTTGATAATTTGACGCAGAGAGGCTGTTAAAAGCCTGATTTAGAGGTTCTTTAGAAATATAATTTCCTCAAAACTTGATAAGTTCTCAGTGTATTTGCTTCTGGTCAGGCCCATGTTTACAATAAATAGAGCTAAAGTTCATGACTAAATATTGTTTTTAAGACTAAGAACTGTTTTAATTTACTGGCCTCTCTCTCTCATTTACCTTGCTCCTAAAGTAGTAGTGGCTACTTTGAGACTCTTTGAAATAAAAGATTCCATAAAAAAGCAATACCGTTAATTTGACCATGGACACAATTCTATAGTTATACTAGCAGACAAGTCACCATTTATTCCGTGAAACTGAGAAGTATTTATGTCTTTAAATTATTCCTAGTATATAGCCTGTGTCCTATACAGTATATAGAGCCACAGATTCTTCATCTATGAACTGCAAATAATCCCCAAATACATCCTAGTATTATATTTTGTATGCTTTGATGTGAAACACAAATAAAAGAGACTGTTTATTTGAAGATACTGAACAGTAGATAAAATAATGATGAGGAAAGAAGAACTGCAAACAATTTTTTAAATAATAAAAATTTATTTTAGAAAAGGTCCTCTAGGTAATAAATAAAACCACAAAATTGAATTTTGGTGTCTTATAAAAAATTTCCAATACAATGGTGATGATAAAAATAATGAACAAGTCTGATTCTGCGATAAGATTTTTACCTGGACAATAACAATTTTCATAATAACCCAAAATCTCATGTTTTGGAAGATGGTGACTAGAATGTTTTGAGAATAAAACAGTCAAATGATTTAATTTTTGTACATTTCCCATTTACATTAAAACCAGATCTATATTGTAAGGTATGAAATTATACAGCTGACACATGCTAAAAATGTTTTCATCTGTGTCTGTGTTTTGTTGCTATTTTAATTTTAGGCATCTAGGCAGCTCTTTGAGACCTCATGATTCTCTAAGGGCTTTTTATTAAAATCCATCTAGCATTGATCCTTTTATAATGGACAATTCTGCCTGCTCCAGCTGTCACTGTAAGAACAAGATGTGTATTAACCATGACTTTCAAGCCAGAAAGTTTCACATTTGTTTTGACAACCTACAGTGAATTCCCTACCAAAAGCAATTTCTTGTGAGAATATTATGAATAAGTCCCTGCAAAGTGGAAAGTTTGGGGACCTTTTGATGTGAGAGCTTGCTTTCTCTGTATGGAATAGTATTGTATTATTGACCAAGGCAGTTGTCTAACAAATGATCCATTTTAAAATCCAGTTGAGTTTCATGATATTGTATGTAGCTTTCAAAATATCTTTCTGAGGTTGAAACAACAAAAATGCTGTAGACCAGACAAACAGAATTCTGTCATTTGCAAAGCATAACCTGTATCAGTGATTTCCTTGTCGCTGAATTTTTTGCCAAAGGAAATGATGACTGGTAAAAGAAGTACACATTACCCTCTTTATGCGGAGAAATACAGCCTAACGCTGTCAAAGATAGAAAGGACATGAAAGAAAAAATGGAAAAATTCGGTTATGTCAAAAACGAGAGTGAATTTATGTGTGTGAGGGGCTGCATAATAAGCAGGAAAGTAAATAAAATATGTTTTATAAACAAAATATTTCATATATTTTAATATCAGTTTTTATAGACATTTATCATGTGCCAAATACTAAGCCAAATGCTTTAAGTAATTATTTTATTGAGTTTTCACAATATGCCTATGAAGTGGGTTCTATAGGCTACAGAGCATTCTCCCAAATTTGTATATTTCCATCCTAACCCCTGTACTTCCAAACGTGACCTTATCTGGAAGTAGGGTCATTGTGTATATCATTAGGAGTTTAGGTTAATTAATATGAGGTCAGATTAGAATAGAGTTGGCCCTTAATCCAAACTGGCTTCATCAAAAATGATATTTGGATACAGAAACAGGGAATGCCATGCAAATAACTGAGTTATACTGTCATAAGCCATAAAAGCTAAAGAATGCCAAAGATTGCTGAAAACCACCATGGTTTGAAGTCAGTCACTCCACTTTTCTCTGTAAACCATCCTAGAGGCAGCACAGTGTTCCACTTCCCCATTTCTGATAGAAACAATCTTTTCCTCCATTTTTCATAAATCACAACATTATATTTTAAGTGTATCATGTACAATAGAGTAGTACAAGAAAAAACAGAGCACTCTTCTTACTAAAGTAAAAGCAAATATTAGGATGCAACTAAACTGATTATGGAAAAAGCATGAAAAGTAACCAAAAGAAGTAATAATCCTACATGTAGAGATAATTCATTTAAAAAATTTACTTAGAGTCAGCCCTCTGTATCCATGGGTTACACAAATCAGATTTAATCACTGGAATTGAAAATACAAATGTGTGTAGTTAGGCTAAAGTGGTTGTAGGTCTGCTAAACACATATACATATTATTTTCCTTACTGTTCCCTAAACAATAGAGTACAACAACTATTTTCATTGTATTAGGTGTTCATAATCTGACTTAAAGTATACAAGAAAATGTGCTTAGGTTATATGCAGATAACTACCGGTTTATGAGAGATTTCAAAATCCTTAAAATTTGGTATCCATGGTGGCAGGTAAGAGTAGCATTGAGACCAATTCCCTACAGATACTGAGGGACTGTAATTGCCTATTTGTCAATTTGTGTTACTGCAATCTTTGTTCCACTATAGATATCAGCTTCTGATAAGCAATATTTGTTTTCTCAGTTCATCAAATAAAGGTTAGTTCTACTGGTTGTTAGGCTCACAAATATAGCAACAAAAATAAATCTTACTTGCAGAGATTTTACAGTTGACTAATGGAACACCAAATTAAAGAAGCTAATAAGATTAATACAAAGTGACAAATTGTGAAAATGCATCTTGAAAAGGAACAGGGTGGTAAATGAAAACAACTGGTAGATGTCTATTTAATTGTATGGTCAAGGGCTTGAAGGATAAAACTGGTCCAGTCATTTAAAGAGTTGGAAGAAAATACTTTGCACTAGTTTTCTAATTGTACCTAACACAAATGAGAGTTTAAAAAAAATACCCACCCATTTATTAATTCAAGATTCTGGTATTTTGACACCTGGTTGAAACTAGGTTCTTTGCTTTGATGCTGTAAGCTTTAAATTAAGGCATAGCTGGTTTAGCTTTTATCTTGAGACATATAGAAAAATCTTTCTTCCAAAATCAGTCCCGTTGTTAGCAGAATCCATTTCTTTATGGTTGTAAATGTGAGACCCCTGTTTCCTTGCTAATCCAGTTAATCTCAGTTTCCAGAGCCTACCTGCATTCCTTGTGATTCATTCCCCTCCATCTTCAATCCATGAACAGTGCATTGATGGCTACAAATACTTCAAATATCTTTGACTCCGTCTTTCTCACAACTATTCAAGGGCAGTTCTCTGCATTTATAATCATGTTTGGTTAGATTAGGTAGATCTGGATAAACTTTCTTAAGGTTGACTGTGACCTAAAGCATAACACAATAATGAAAGTGATAACTTGTATTTATAGGCCCAATAATTTAGAGGCTTCACATCTTTGTGTTGTTTTTAGACTTTTACCTACTACAGACTTCTAAACATCAGTGAATACACTTAAAAACCTAGTCGTCTGATGTTATTTTTACTTACTTTTTACCTTTTGTAGTTCTGGAAAAAGGCAGCCATTGTATGTTTCTGAAACTGATTTCAGAAACATTTCAGAAAAAGGATGGAAAGGGAAAAGCAGGATAGAAAGGAGCTGTTGATACTAATACCTAGAAATTTGGGGTGAAGGCTAATTGGAGGTATTAAAACACAAAGTCCATTAATGGGTTAAGAGTCGGCATTTTTAAGATATGTATGCTGCTTCACAAAACTCTGCCCTAGTTTCATTTTATTCATATCTCATCATAATAATAGGACTTGAGTCCATTGACTAAACTACTAAGCTCTCTTCAAGAAAAGCAAAAGGGAATTTTGTACATATTATATAGTACAGATACCATAATAACTGTTAATGAAACTACTGTTAGATATCATACAGTACATAAAGCTGAAAAAACTTTTGCTAGTTATAGAAAAAGTCTAGAGCTCCTGTGTAGCTGAGCATCTGACTCTACTTTATGTACAACATGAAAATGAAAGGCCAATTTTTTTAACTTTCTAATTTGGATATATGTCTGATTTCATACTTTCTGGAAAGCAGAACTATACCGTCTCACAGGACTCTAATAACCCATACCAAATGTATTAATACAGATAAACATATGCATGCATCATACTTGACATACAGCTTATGCAAATGCTAAGTCCAATCTGTTTTTCCCTTCTATAAATTCAAACCCTTCTTAACTATAGCAGAGGAGAAAGGAATCCCTGTTCCTTACCCTTCTTTGTAAAACATTGTATGAAACCACATGATTTTACTGTCAACACTTACTCAAAGGTATGCTTGACATTTACCCACTGATTAATTTTCTGTACTGTTTTCTAATCAGCATTGAAGGTTGAAGTCTATAATATATTGTGTGGTCATTTAGATATCTCTAATACCAAAAATAAATAAATACTGTAAAAATAAATTCATCATGAAATCAGTTCTCTCACTGCTGGGTGGCTGTGAGAATGACAATTCACATTAGAGCAATAGACATGAGAAGACATTTTGTTCATTAGTTCTGTGGAACTAATGCTCAGATACTGAGCATGAATTGGTTAAAAGATGGTCACATGCCAGGAGACATTTTGTTATTTTCCTCATGAAGTTTCATCATATCAAGATAAGTTTCATCTTATCTTGAATTCAAGCTGAAAGTGACTGTTCCCACAAGCACAGACATAATGTGACTATTACTTTGCTACAGTTCAGCAGAAAACCTTAACAGCTGACCAAAGAAATCAAATCTTAGAGCAGGATCTCCACCTCAATCTCTTCCTCAACATATCACAGAGAATATCATTCCAGAATGCTTTGTATAATAG
Organism: Solenodon paradoxus; assembly: GCA_004363575.1. Taxonomy (NCBI): domain Eukaryota; kingdom Metazoa; phylum Chordata; class Mammalia; order Eulipotyphla; family Solenodontidae; genus Solenodon; species Solenodon paradoxus. Next base: position 1,801,710 of record RJWH01000049.1, read on the forward strand.
ACAGCAATCGTATTTAAAATGAAACAGATGATAAACTGAGAGTTAACATTAATATAAAACATTAAAATGTCTTATGTGTATTTCATTTATTTTCATCAAATATTTTAAAACTTTACCATATTTTTTCTCAAATGGTGACAGCCCATATCATAGCATATAGAATTGGGAAATTGTTGGTGAGGGAATGGAGACAGGAAATATAAAAACTCAGCGCTATACATCTATTATTGTGATGTTCTAAAGAAAAAACCCAAGTATTTTCAGACCTCCCAAATATCTCTAGATTCTGAATAAATAGGAAGGAGTGGAATAAAATTTGTTCCTCAACCCACTACACATGTAAGGAAGTTCTATGATAGAATGGGACTGTTAGTGGTAAAAATTGGACTGTTTGTGATTAACTTAATGTAGTGTATACAGATGTTGATTTATAATTGCTCACATTTTAAGTCTATATAAGGTTAAAATGCAATGTTACTACAATATGATTTAAAACAGATTTTTTTTAAAAGACTAGATACCAGATAATATTTTTACAAGCCATAATAAATGAAAATTTCCTCAAAAATAATGAGGACACCATTAAATATAAACTAGAAGCAATTCCATAGATATGTTAACTCTCTAACATTAGTCATAATGCCCCTGATATCTAGAAGCAAGTCAGCCTAACTAAGAGTGAGACACAAATAACCAGGGAAACGAGTTTAAGTAGAAACTCAAAGAATTAAAACCCTTATCTCACCAAAGCAAAAATATTTGGCTTTAGGTCCTAAATGGAAAATTGGAATCCTACAAATTAAATATAGCCCAAATCGCTACAAATGCATATCAGTTGCTACTTAGTATGTCACCTCTACCTTGCCCTATGACTCTCCTGTACTCTCCCAGTCTTGTCTTCTTTTCTCTCTGTCTCCACTCTTGCCTGTTGATTGCTCACCCTAGGGGCTTTGCCTGCTTCATTTTTCTTCATAGCTTTTTCTACAGTTACATATATTATTTACTTATTTGCTGACTGATCCTCTGCTGCAATGTTAATTCCATGAAATCTGGCGATTTTATCCTGGTCTGCAGCACTTAGAAGAGCACCCCACAGATAGTAGGTCCTTTATCATTATTCGTTGCATAAATGTCTCTTAAAATGGTGACATTTCAATCATTCTTAATTAATCTTTTTTTCTCTCTTTATGTAGTAAACAACAACCCCAGAAATTGTTCCATATAGAAAGCCAGGCTATAGCTTGAGCCTCAATGAACTATAAAAATCAAGACTGTGGGGATTTTTTTGCAAGCAAACTACCCAAAAAGCATCTCTCAAGTGATTAGGCCTTAGTCAGCTTTATTGCTTCCTGAGTATGTTTCTCGATTTCTATGCCACAGCCATATTTTATTTTTTTAAATTGCATTTACTTCTGATATAACTTTCTACAATACTGTTATATTACCTTAAAGTTATCTTTCATAATAAAATTATCCTTGTCTTATTTTTTAACTTGAAACTGTATATAGAAATTATCCTACACAAATTTCTTGCTATAAGTAATCCTCTGTCAAAATGTCAAGAAGTTTGTGCATAAAATAGAATTAATTTGCTTTTCTTTCCACAGTTATTAACAACTTATTCATCCGTTTCAGTCTATTGCAAATCTTGCAGTATACCAGCCTAGCTCTCTGTAGATGATTTCCAGGTCCCAGACCATACATATCTTCATAATGATTATTGAAAAGAGTTCAATATAGATGAATGTATATGCAGATTCAAAACCGTTCATTGTTTTGTTTAACTTTTTAAGGTATAGGGACAAGGAAATCTCAGACTATATTATGAAAGGAGGTAGTAAATATGAATGATATTGATCATATGTTATAGCTTTACAACTTCTTTGGCCTTGAAATCCTAAATATAGCTGATAGAACAACATTAGTATTATCTGAGACTTAGTTTAAATGACTAGATTTGCTTGGTGATTTTTTTTCCTATCTCAAAAAAAATGAGATTAATTCTAACATGATAGAATAACAAGACTCTGGGCTTACCTCCTCCTGGCAGACATAACTAACTATGTCTCTAAAGAAGTAACTTTCTTTGAGAAAGAATGGAAGGCTAAAAATATATTAGAAAACAACAGAATGGGTAGGAAAGACTAAGACACAGTCTTGCCATGAGTACCACCATCCGACTGAAGACTGGAGGAACATCAGTGATATAATAAGCTTCTTCCTGGGGACTGAAGGGCTCATTCTCACGTCAGTGCCACAGCACCTGGAAACTGCACCCAAGAGAGGAGATATGAAAAACAGATATGAAAAACAAGGGATTTCCTTTGGGTTACAATAGACTGATGAGCAATGTTCCCAGGAGAACAGGGGAAACTGAGAGATGAAGCTTGCATAGAACAGAAAGATTATCATTTGTGAAACCAAAAATTTTCAGTGGGGATAATAAGAAAAAGAGACATTCTCCTATAAAGATACTGCTAGGTGTCCTCTCTAAGTTCTCTCTTGTCTGTGTGGCTCTGGCATGGGGAAATTCCATATTCATTGAAATAAATAAGTTAGTGTCAGAGGGAAAAAACACCTTAACCACTGCCAATTAATGATGCTTGTGGCTACTGAACAATTTTCTAGCTTATAGAGACAGCACTTGTCTAGCGCAGTGGCAGGAAGCTACAGCCTGCAGCCCCTGGGAACAGGTGGCTGGAGCGCAAACATAGGGAGAAAGTCTGTGGAACTTGCTGGGAGCAGAACATGGTTGTGGCTCCCTCCAGGAGTCCAAGAGAGGCTCCTCTCAATAGCTGACTCCCACAGTCCCATAAAACAACTGTCCAACCCCTACCTTGTGGTCAGCATTTCTATACACTGGCAGATAGAGCTTGTACCACTGAGGAAAATTCTATTCACGGAACTTTCTGTGAGTGGACACTATTCATAGTTCCCTTCTGGCTCAAACCCTCAGAGAGGATCCAGAGAGGTTCTCAAGGGATACAGTTTACTACAGCTGACTCCCACTGTCCTGAGAAACATCCATCCTCTCCATGCCTGTGACCTCTAGTGGAACAGTGCTCTGCTTGCAGCCTGAGTCCAAAACTCCCAGGTCATTATGCTCTTGTTGGCACCTCTTAGGACAAAATATACTTTTGAAGGGCTGGTTTCAGCTGGAGAATACTGGTAATTTCCTGACTATTTAATTTATCTTGAAGTGATGGTTATTGAAGTGATGGTCAGCTAAAGCAATCACAGGCCATATGAGGCTTGAGAATTTGATATTCTCCTTGGGTCAGGCTTCCACCGTATAGAGAGGACTCTTAGGACATGACCCCATCCTGACTGGTACAGAGGCTTCAACCTATACAAGAGCATAAACCCTAGCCTTCTGGGTTATCACACCATGACTATACTCTGCAACCTGCAATCCTAACATAAGGTCAGTAAATTAAGATGGGGAAAAAACCATTTAAACGACCCTTTAGAAATAAACATAGATGAATGCAGAGAGAGAGGTTTATATATACCAAATGAAAAAAATGAAAACCTAGAGGAAACCTAGATGAAAAGTACTAATACAACACAAACTAAGCAACAGTAAGTATAATACTTACTGATTAAAAGAGCAATGGATGAAAAATGAAAACTACACTAAAGACAGAAAATAAGAGACAGTTCCAAATTGAATTATAGAGGTAAAAATTATAATTGATGAACTGAAAAATAATATAGGGGCCCATCAGTAGACTAGAAAAAAGCAGCAGACAGAATCAAGACAAGATATTATACCCAAGCAGACCAGCAAATAAAAACATGAGTGAAAGGAATAAAAATAGCATAAAAGACTTATGGGATAGTATCAAGAGAAGCAATATATACATCACTGAGGCTCCATTATGGCATAGAGTCAAAAATCTTGAGAAATAATAGTTGAGGACTTCCCTACCCTGATAAAGGAAACAGACATCCAGATCTAGGAAGCTCAAAGATCTCCAAACACCAGGAAGTCAAACAGATACACAAGACATTTAGTTATAATTAAAATGGCAAAAATTAAAGAAAAGGCAGCTAGAGAAAAATTAGTCATATATGGAGGGACCTTACAACACTACATATTTCTAAGCAGAAACTTTACAGGACAGAAAGGAATGAGATGATAATGTTTAAAGTGCTGAAAGAAAGGACTTCCAAGCAAGAATATGCTACCCTGCTAGGTTATCACTCAGACGCGAAGCAATAAGGAATTTTGTGGACAAAAGTTAAGGGATTTATTATCACTAAACCATCACAAGAAATAAAGAGATTTCTATAAAATGGAAAGACCACTCCCTGCCACTTAGAAGAGGCGAGACACACACACACACACGAAAAATGAAATATGAGGAAAAGAAAAGAAAAAACTGTCAAGTGTTAGGATGACCTTGAGGTTAATTCATTTTCAATTTAAAATGGTTACTTATTTAGGAACACATGTAACCTCAAAACAAAAGGACATAGAAGAAACAAATAAATGAAAAGGAAATCCAATTATAACATGAAAGAAAGCGATCAAATTACTAAAGAGAATGAGAACCACATACAAAAACAAAAATGAAACAAAACAAAACAAATCAACAACTGCAAAAATACCCAGGAAACAAATAGCAAAATAGTGATAATACCTATATTTCAGGGTTTACCCTAAATTTCGATGGTTTTAACTCACCAATCAAAAGGCACAGAGTGACTGGAAGAATAAAACACAAAGCCCACCTTTCTACTGCATAAATCCATCAAACCCTCAAAGACAAACATAAGCTCAAGGTTAAAGGAAGACAATCATACAAGTGAACGGTAACCTACTAAAGGCAGCAAGAACCTTACTTTTATAGACTTTCAGCTAAAAAAGTTAACAAGAGATAGAAACAGCCATTGTATAATGATTAAGAAGTTGATTCAGTGAGAAGGAATAACATAATATATATACACCAAATTATGGAATATCAAAATACATAAGCAATTCACAGAGCTAAAAATATTGACAACACAAAAATAAATGAGATTTCAACATCTCACTTATAATTATGGACAGATCAGCCAGGCAAAATAATGACAGTGAAAGGAATTATCATCAAAGCAAAAGATATTCTATGAATAGGAGAAGATATTTTCACATATACTTTTGACAAGGGTTAACATTCAAGACATATAAATAACTCAACAAAAACATAGTCCATTTAAAAAAAAAAAGGCAAATCTAAATAGACACTTTTACAGAGAAGACATACAGCGACAAACAGGCACATTTAAAAAATGCTCACATAACTTATTATTAGGGAAATGCAAATCCAAACTACAATTTGATATCACCTTACACTTGTGAGAAAGGCCCATACCAAGTATACTATAAACAACAAATGTTGGCAAAGGTGTGGAGAAAAACTGTCATACAATGCTAGTGGGAATGTGTGCATCCTCCCTGGAAAACAGTACAGTGATTCCTCAAAAAAAAATAAGCAGAGCTACCCTATACTCTAGTCCTCCCACCTCTAGGTATATACCTGAAGAATATGAAAGTGCTCATTTGAATATTCATGCACCCCAATGACCATTCCAGTACTATTGCTTAGGTTCACTTTCTTTGAACGAATTTTCAAGCACATCATGATCAAATCTTCATTAACTTGGAAGAGAATGTATAAGGACAAGGATTAGAGCAAATGCACTATGAGGTATTCATGAATGAGGCATACAAGAAGAGTCATTGAGAAGGAAGTACATCGCCAAGGCAACATTCTGTAAAGTTTTTCACTAGTTTGCTTACAGAGAACACCAAACATGTTTCCATAGTTACTTGAGGGTTCACTTGCTCTCTTTTTATCTAGAATATCATGCAGGCTTTTGTTTACTTCATGAAACTCCAGGATGGGAGAAAAATTAATTTAGAATGAGTTAGCCCACACTTAGCTATAGTTCATTTGTGAGTGTAAATATCTATGAAATGCCAAGTATTTGCTCACATAGGGAAAGATGTTTCTAGTTATCACATTTAACAAAAGGAAATGACTTAAGTAACTTTCTTACTTAGAATTGTGACTTATTGGAAGAGTATGGCTCTTAAATATGAGAATGGGTGGGGAAATATACCTTTCTGGGAAAAAAAATAGCCTCATGAACTTTTTCTGCATGAAAATGAACATTTTTTAAAAAAGAATTATTAGAGTCTTCCTCTTAAGATCACTCACTCTTAGATCAAAGAGATAATCAAACCCAATTCGTCAAAGAAACATATCACTATTGACACAAGCCTATGCAACTTTTTTTCCTAAGATAAAATTGTGCAGCTGAAGGTCCCTTGTCAGGTTCTGGGGTAAGTGGATGCATGTCCCACAGGATGAATATCAACCTTGTTATGGATCTTCTGAGTTACATCCTATAATTGAGCATTAGTTTTCTCTCATAGTTATTATAGATAAATATAGATAGATCTGGATAAAGTCTAGATCAGTCTTTGAACTATTCTTAAATAAAAGAAGTCTCGATATTATTCCTTCCATGGTTGAGTTATTGGAAAAGAAAAGAAGACAACTCCTATATAAATTAGATAAAATTGATCAAGGTCACCTGTGCAACATTATACTGGAATTGCAAAGCTAATCATAGACTCACACATATAACAGAGTCAATAAATAAGTGCCAATCAAAAGTTTAAAAAGCCTACAAAGTACATTTAAATCTGGCAAATGACTAACAGCCCTTGAATTCATCCTCTCCCAGGATCTAAAAAAAAAAAAAATCATAAAAAATATACTAATAAGAAAACACAAGACATCAACAGATGGATGAATACCAGGAGATAATATGGTAGAAATCTAGAAGTAATTGCAGGAAACATATATGACAGTTAGAATTGGATTATGGAAAAGTCTGTGCAATCTGCAGCCTGAATAAACTTGATAAAACACATACCACTTTTAGAAAGCTGGCCCTTTATTCAGTTCTGAATTTACAGAATGGGTCCTTCTGGGATTCTTCATTATTGGTACATATGGCACATATCGGTGCTTACGGTAAAAACTGATTTGAACTAATTTTAATGAGTCTCAAAATGAGTAACAACCCAAATTTGTTAACTAAAACATATTCTTACTCTATTTTTTCTGTTTTTAATAGTTCTCAATGGTATAAAATATTCTGGTTTCCTAATTTTAAACATGTTATATGTGCACAATTTCACCCAACATCCACAAAAGCAAATCTGCGAGAACAGGTCTAAAGACCTCCCCTAGATGCACCCAGGGTCTCAACAATTCAGAGATAAGAAGTTGTGTAAATCCTAAAAGTAGAAGTTCCATGGGAGAACTGAATCTTCTCAAATACTCAATTCTCCATCTTTTTCACTTGTCTGACAGTTTTTCATTCTTTCAAGCTCATCTCAGGAATCATATTTTCTGGGAGGACTGCTTTGACAGCCTTCAACCACCCCCAAGTGTGCCACACACAGAATTTGCTGCCCTGTGTCTGCATCATGAAAACAATGACAGTAACAAGATCAATAACAATTTCCAGTGCTTAACATGTGCCAAGCAATATATTAAGTGTTTTACACACATTGCCTCACTCAATCTTCACCCAAACCTCATGAAGTGAAATTATTTTACAGATGAGAAAACTTTATTTTACAGATGAGAGAACTCAGGTTTCAAGCCCTGTACTCAGCACTTTGCATTTATGGCCTCATTTTATCATCACAGTGATAATCTGAAACTATTGTGATCCTTACTCCAAAGATGAGGAAATTAATGCTTGTAGGGCTTGTTTAATTTTTTTTGGCTGTTATCCCCATTTGCTCTAATATAGAATTTATTCAGCTGGATACAATTTGTTTATATATTTATCTCCCTTGTGACCCAGGAAGTTCAAGGATAAAGGTTATACATTATTTATTTACTTTTGAATTCCAAATTCAACAAACATTCTCTTTTCAATGGATGTTAGTCCTGAGGGTCTTACATTTTAAATGTGTTTCAGTAAACAAAAAAAAAAAAAATTGTGCTTTTCCTGAAAAAGACTCTAGTGCTTTTATTTTGCCACCACGTGGCCGTTATCCTGCTGATGATCCCAGGCGATCATTCTTTTTATATACCCCGTCAAAGTCATAGCTGGCTGCTACTGTTGCCCCTGTTTTGGAGCTTAGGTCAGGAACCCTGCCCCACTAAAGCTGAAAACATTAGCCTGTGCTGCTCTGAAGCCCAGTAAAGAATTCTATAGCCATGGCCATTGGTGCTGGTGCTACCCCAACAACCAGGAGCAGTTCTGCACTACTACAGCCAAAGCTTGTGCTACTGACCATTCTAAACCTGTCTGAGGGGCTAGTGAAAACTCACCATGTGCACTGGACTCTTCAGGTCCCTCCAACCTTGACCTCTAAGTTCCTTCAAGGATACCTTCAAAATCAACTTCATCAGTGTCCTCATATTCATGTCTTCACAGGATGGTGAAGAGGAGGTTCACCCTTTCCCTTCAGGGAAATAAAGTGTGTTATTGTCAGTGACCCCCAAAGGGAATAGAAAATATATGAACACAGTCTTAAGTTGTTCCATTTTCTCATCAGTCACCTTGCCACCATCATATACCAGTGGTGGAGGTGATAGGCCATACCTAAAAGCATGTAATGAAAATTAATATGAAGAACGTGTCACCAGATACTAACTACACAGTTGTAATGAAGGAAAGTCCTTTTCCTGTAAAGCACAAATGTGGGTGATAAACCACAAAGGCACTCCTGTGCTACAGAGTGATTAAATTTTGCCACTGGTGCCAGGTGACATTAATCCTCTTCCTTCAGTGGTAGAACACACTGTCGTCATCAAACTCTGAAAATCACTGAATTTTCCTGAGTGCTTTTCCACTCATCTCCATTGAACATCTGAATCTTTTCTCTACAGGATAAACAAAAATGAATGGATAAGAATGGCTTTAAATCTCTTTTAAACCAGGGCCATTATCATCTTATGAATGAAGCTAGGTCTCTTGTGCTCTCAGATTCTATAGGGACAGATTTATAAATTAACTGGTATTGCATCGATCTTTGCTCATTACTTTTTCAATAAATCTCTTTTGGTAAATTATCTGCACACTTACTTCAGAAAGGCACCTTCTGCATCCGAGGTCTGCCTCTTTTTGGTGCAGCAGCCAACGTCTCTTACTATAGACGTATTGGCCCTTCAAATAAATAATCCTAAAATCCTTTCACACATTCATCTCATTATTTCCAATAGATAAGTTAGAGGCCATCAGAAAAATAAAATGTTAAATGTATTTTTATACTTAGTCAAATTTATCACTTATTTTAGACTTAGAGAAATGATAAACTTTCCAAAATTTGTGCTTTTTAATCTTCTCGGCCACATCATGTCATTTCTGAAGTAAATTGTGTAGGAATTGGTTAAACAGATTTAAAATTAAAGGCACTGCTACTTTACAGTTATGCAAAGAGAAGATTCAATGAGCTAAATGGTCACACATAAGGTTGAATATATTCCTTGAAGAGATGTATTTATACTTTACAGCATCACTAGGAAATCCTTCTGGGAATGCCCACTTCCTTTATTCTTCTATGGCTTGGGGAGGAGGTTCTGACATGAACATGCAATGCTAGAAATTCTTGTTGACATCCAGTAAGTGGGGTGTGGGGCAGGGTGGATATAATAATTCTTAGTAAAATACTTCATCATAGTGTTTGTTTTTTTTTTCCCAATGTATGCTTTTTTTTTTTTTTTTTTTTTTTGCCCACTGTCCTTATCACTTGTAAATGGTTTATTTTGTATTCATACAGTTTCATATATGTGCTGAAAATTACTGCTTAATAAAAAAATTAATCACAAGAAGGGCTGTAGTGATATAGATTCCTTACTGTTGTTTTGTTGCTTTTTAATTCAATGATTCTAATAGAGTCTCAGCACCAGACTCAGTCTGGTTTACTGAGCTATGAATCAGTAATTTTAAACATTAAGGACAGGTAAGCACAAAATATGCACAACAAGACCTCCAAGAAATGGTAGCAACTTAAAAATTGACATTTACTCCCTCTTCTTCTCCTTTTTTCCATTTCTAATATTTCAATAAAGCAGACATTATCTAGGAAATGAGAAAGTGATAAAATGTATGGCTATAAATTAAAAAATAAAGATAACTTAAGGTAGAATATATACATCGTTGTTAAAAATTAGGGCCAACTCAGGCGTGACATAAAATTATGATGAAAGAAAGTAGGAGCTTTGGAATTTTCTTACTTCAATGGACATGCATTTATGCTACAGTATCTCCCATCAAATCCTGATATGTGATTTAGGGCATTTTCCAAGGAAGAAGTAAAAAATGTAACATGGAATCATGAAATTAGATATGTTAAAGACATGCACTGGAGTTGGGAAAAAAATTCTACCTAATTATATAATGTTCATTTATTTTGCTTTGTTTTTCATTTTTTCTTCTCATGTATTTGCCTTCTTTGTGGATCTTATCAGGGAAAGCTGACCCTGGTCTGAAACAAGAATGAGGATAATGGACTTCAGAGCTTAAAGCCAATCTTGTAGCATAGGAAAAGACAATTGGACTGATTCTATTCATTAATTCAGCTCACAATGAAGTATTGGGGGCACAATTTGTATCAAAGAATGAGGTAAATCATTAGAGACACCAAAGGAGACACAGTGGAACATCTGCCCTCCAATGCTGCTCTGCACTCACCTTTAACTTTTCCCTAACTTACCAAGACTATCACTATTCTTCACCCTTAGCAGCTAAAGTTGGAATAAGAAATTAAAAATCCAAAGAATTTCTTTAGCACCTAATGGAGTCCAACATTTACAAATTATTAGAGAGAAAATGAGAAAAAAAGGACAAAGGTGGAAAACAGGACACTGCAATGAGAAAAGCATTGCATCAGTGACAAAAATTGCAAACATGCTAAATTGCTTTTCTAAATGTCAATCACTATAATAGGACAAAAACAGAATTAAGCCATATGGTATTTAATTAATATACTAAAAAGTAAGAGACAAAAGTTGGCAGAGAAAGAGTAAATAAAAGCAAAGTAGAAATTAATTTAAAATAGAATTCAAACAAAATGCATATTTGGAAAAGTGAAATCCACCAATATTTTAACAAAATGAAGGAAAAAACCCATGGAATTACATATTTTTAAGGAAGTAAAAACAATTGAGTGGAAATGTCAATGGGAATGGATAAAAATTCTATTTTAACAATACTAGTCTAATAAATACTTTCACAATTCATTGCTTGTTCCTTAATATATTATATACATAGTCACTCAACAAATCTCTCCTGAAAAAACACTATACAGGCATAAGGCCTTGGGAAAAAGTTAAATTTTCAGTCATACTACAACACGAAGCTACTGGAAGGTTGAACGTATCATTCTGTCTATGCACTACTTTAGTATCACATTAATATTACATAAGGAACAAACAAGAGTGGAGCAAGATGGGAGGTAGGGATACTAGATAAGACTTTCAATAATCCAGGTGATAGGTGTAAATGTGCACAGTTTGTAATTTGAGATAAAAGTAAAACCTAGTAATAATTCTGATGTGTTAACTTGGGGACAGGGGAGGATGCATCATATCTTCTTTTTGAGCAGTGAGGTATTTAGTAAAGCCACCAGTGAGATCGGAATTACTAGGATAAAAGTTATTGGAATTGAAGAATCAAGGATTCACTTTTGAAAAGATTAATTTTTCAATGTGTAACATAGAGAAAACTGAAATAAAGATCTCAAACACAGAAAGAGATATGGAATAGAGATAAAAATGTCTAAGCCACTAGGAAATAATTGGTATTTAAAGCCATAGGTCCTAATGATTAAGAATAAATATGAGAAGATAATCTGGAATTGATGATTGGTATGGTCCAACATTTAGATTTTAAGTAAAAGTGGAGACTTCAAGAGAGATTGAGAAATGTGATCAGGAAAAATGAAAGGAAAGCTGAAGAAAAAAGAAGTATTCCAAGGAAAAGAGGTGATTAACTCTACAGATGCTTGTGGAAAGTCAAGTATATTCATGATGGAGAAGTATTCACATGCTATACGGAAGGGTTTAAAAGAAACACTACAGATGAATGGTGGGTATAGAGGAGCAAATTTAGGATGCATCCCCTAAAGAAAGAAGACATATGGGATTGAGTTCAAAGAGGAGAAATTAAAGTTCAAATCTTGCATGGAAAGGGACAACTAGAAATAACTGGAGAGTCCTCTAGAATTTTCCAAGCTTAGAGATAATGGAAAGTAGGAATGATCCTTAGAGAAACCTAAAATCTAGCTGTAAGATTGGTTATCAAATTAATATAATTAGATCCATTTCCCATCCTCTACCTTGTTCCAAGAAACAGGAAGCAGAGGCATCTGTCTCAGGTAGCAATAAAGAGAATGTTCCTTGGGATGAAGAAATAAGTTGTATCTTTTTTGCTGATTCCAAAAATGACCCCCCCCACCCCATTACTCAACACTCGTATCAATAAAACCTGTGAATTTGATGAGTTCTCACTCCTGTGACTGAGCTACATAGCCTAACAGAGTTTATCTTAAAATAAGAATTATTTTAGATTACTGACAGGGGCCCCAGTATAATTATATGACCCTCAAAAGTCTGAGACCATTTCCTGAAGGGCAGAATAAGGGCAAGCTAGAGAAATGCTAAGAATGAGAAAGACTCCATATACCCTTCTTAATTTAAAAAAGGAGGGAGGCTTATGAGAAGGGATGCAAGCAACCACTAAACTCTAGACTGATAGCAAAGAAACAGAAACCTAAGATCTGTAGCCACAAAGAAGTAGATTCACCAATTTACATGAAGCCTAGATAATACATTGATTTCAACCTTAGGATACCCTGAGCAGAAATACTGTCAACAACATATATTTCTGATGTATTGAGAAATATCAACTATTTTAGGCAAGTCATCAAGAAAGAATGACACCCTAGATTTACAATCAACGATAACTGTAATAATATCAGCTGAAAAACTAGCTGAGTGAAAAGGAAAAGAAAAAGGAAACTTAAAAATAAGTATAATTTAAAAAAATTCTCAGTACTACGAGAGAGGACGTATCTATAACACAAAAAGATTTTTTTAGAAAGTTTAAAATCAAGATTTTTAACAATGAAAATGTGATTACTAAAGTATTACAGAAATAACTCAAAAGTTGGACTAAATTGTTGACTGTATATATTTGAGAACAAATTTGTGAACTGGAAAATAGTGTCAAGGAATTTCCCCAAAATGCTATGAAACAGGAAAAAAAAAATCAGTATTGGAAATATGAAAGTTAAGAGGCACTGAGTATAGCTTTAGAAGTTCCAACAGAAGAAAGAGACTGAGAGGTAAGTAATGAATAAAGTATGTGTATACATATGTACATATATGATATATAAATATAGAAGATCTATTTTAACCTTAGAAACATTGTAGAATATTTTCAAAATAGCAAGATAATGAAAAATATTAAAAAGTGTTTATAACCTTTAAAATCAAGCTGGAATCAGACTTTATAACTATATATATATAGTTATATATATATATAAAACTATATATAATGTCTGCAAAAAAGTACTGAATGAAGTAGCATCTTTAATAATATATATGAAAGTGTTTTTGGAAAGTACAGTTATTGTATCCTAGTTAACAGCTGTTCAAGTAACAAGCTAAATAATGACTTGGTCAGACCTTCAAATCACTCCAAACATTCTACTACAGGACACATCCTGTGTTGGATTGGGACTGAAAGTGGTTACAGGAAGCTCCTTGTTATAAAGGGGTCTGCAGCACGAATGCCAGTGAGGTAAAGAGGACATTGTTCCTACTGTCAGGACAAGCAACTGAAAAGCTTTAAGGTCAAGAAAAAGCAAACCTTCATGCTGAATGGTGTGATGGCTCCCTTAGTTGCGGGATTATTCATTTCTATGAGTGTCTTAGAAGCTATGTTTAATTACTAGTAACAGCTGTCTATTTATATATGGAAAATAAATATATACGTACATATATATATTTAAAATCTTCCTCCTCCTTTCCCTCTCCTATCCTCTTTTCTCTCCTCTCCTCTCCTCTCTCTAACCACCTACTCCAAAAGCATGTTTTCTTACACAAAAGTGATCAGGAAATATCTCTAGCTTTCCAATATGCTGTTCTTAGGATGTGACCTCTGTCCTTCTTATGTTCTCAAAATGCCTGCCAGAAGTCCAAGACCAAAAGATTTATACAACAGCTAAAACAAACACTTATAAAGGGTTTTTCCCAAAGATCTGCAGGTAGTTTTGTGATTTTTGTTGTTATTGCTGTTTTGTTTTCTGAGGCAGTGTTCCTCATTGACTAAAGTTGTGTCCCCCATAACATCACAGGTTAGTGGTTACCAGAAAGGAAGGAGAAAGGAGGCAGGTAAATATGTTGGTGAGCCCAGGCTTGAATTGCCCACTATTCACAGATCAACTAAACTCCATGACATGAACTTTTGTGAAAAGGAAAGAACTTTACTGCTGATCAGGCAATGAGTTGAAGCAGGTGACTCAAAGAAGAGCTTGCCCTCCTCACTACTGAAATTGGCCCTGGGTTTATATAGAGTAGTGGGCTGGAGTCTTGGATAGTGATTAGATAAGGATAAAGGGGAAGGTTTCACTTTAGTATGCTCTGAATTGTGCCTGCACGGAGATCTTTGCTTGTTATCTGTGACATCTTGGAAGAGTGTACTGAAGAAAATGATTAATTGCTGTTTAGCAGTTAGTTAATGACTTTTGTGTAGCTACAAATAGGGCAAAAGGATCCAACTATATGATGTATGAAAATTAGACTAATTGGGGTAAACATAACATGTAATATATACAGATATTGATCTATAAGGTTTTATTCTTAAAACTACATGTACTATAAATCAGTATCAATTCAAATATTTTTTTTTTAAGAGAGGAAGGAAGGGAGAAGAGGAAGGAGCAGTATTCTTAAGGGAGGGAGGAAGGGTGGGCAGGGAAAAGCACTTTTTGTTAATTTATATTTGCCCTACATACACACACCCTGAATCTCAAGCCCTAGTGCTTGGTCTTTACATGGTCCACATCCAGCACCAACTTAGCATCTGAGCCATCAGGGCATGCCCAAAAGATAGTTATACTTTTTTAATATCAAAAGATATTGAGAAGCACATATGTTTAACTGGGAGTATTGTCAACCCAAATAAAACTGGAATTCTATTAATATGAAACAAGAGAATGGAAGTTAGTTACCCCCAAGTAATAGCAAATTTATTTGGGGTGTTGATTTTCAGGTGCAAACAAAGCACGGAACCAACAGCTTTTTCTTCCTAGGAAACATATCACTCCATATTACCCGTGAAGACAATTCATTTTAGGTAAAGGCTGTCTGAGATATGAAGAAAATGGGGTGTTGCATCCATCCTCTTAGATTCTCACTTCATTTGTTTTCATTGTACTGTGTGCTGCTGCTTCAGGTAAAACAAAGGAAGAACAACTCAAATATTTGAGTCATCATTCTCATTCAGTCTTGGGCCTAAACTTTATTTTCTAATTTAGCTCGTCATCTCTAAAAGAATCTAAAAAAGAATCCCAATTTAATGAAGAATAAGCATAATGTATACAAGAAGCATTAGCACAAAAACACCAGTAAAACAGACTTTTTTTTTCTAAATACATGTTCATTATTTAAACTCTATTGTGGGAGATGAAGAAATATATGGAACCCAAATCTGGAACTGGAATGATACACAACAAATTTATGATATACGTTTGTAGCTTTGGGGATGAAAGTAGAGAAATGAGATTTAGATGGAAGGCAGGGAAAATTCAACATTATATAAATGATTTTATTTCATATACACATACACTCAGATATAACTATACAACCATAACCAGTGTAACAGATTATTAGTATTTGTATTTTATCTTCTCATGGATATTGTCATAGTATTCTCTATGAATTTTTAATTTGTAAATATTTCAATAAAAGAAAGTCTTACAAGTTATTTAAAATGCACAGTTAACATTGCAGTTCCCTTTTTGCCTATCATGTGTAAGAAGATGTGAATAGATACTTAGAATTTTAGGGTATGCAGCAGAAAAGAGTCTCTCTGGTACATTTGATATAAGATTGTTAACATGTTAATACATGAATGTTTATCCAAAGACTTAGTAATGGACAAAATATTTTAATCTAAAACAATTCCACTTCTGGGAATTTATCCTAAGCAAAATGAGAAAGCTGTGTAAGTACTCCAGTGTAAAAATGTTCATCAAAATGTTAATACTAGAAAAAAAATCATCCTAAATGCCCAAAAACATTTAACCATGGTTTACTGATTTCGATATAACACAATATAACCTTTAATGAGGAAATGGTAGAAATTTATATTCTCACTGAAACCCTTATTCAAAAAGAAAAGCAAAATGTTAATGAAAATTATCTCCAGATGGTAGCCTTACAAGAGGAGTAATTTATTATTTTAGGGTTTATTGTATTTTCTAATCCCCCCAAATAAATTTAGACTAGTAGCTCAAAAATTAAAATACTTTGGAATAATGCAGTTCCACTAATAAGTTTTACTTGCACAAAATTCCATTGGCTAAAAAAGCTAATTTTCACATAAATGTTTAAATAATTCTTTTTATTTAAGTGATTCAATTTTCAATGACCATTTATTTAAATTTTGATAATCATGTTGTTTTTCAGTCTGGCAGTATTAAAAAAAATAGCCTTGATTCAACGACACTTTATTAGCACTATTACATTGTCAGGAAAAAAGTATAATTTTATCTCATTTTTAATAGAAATATATCAAATTCAAGGTCCTGTCCACTTTATTATTAAAGCTCATGAGGCCTAAATTAAATAAGTCTCCTCACATATATCGGTTATTCATTCTTTTCCTTGAATATAACTGGGATGTATTTCCTGGCAGGTATTAAATTCTACCTCTTAAGGATTCCAGAGAGCTCCATAAATGAGTGAAAATTCCCTATATGTATATTTTAAATGCAAATTTCTGTGACAATTTTATGAACAGCTGTAGAGTTCAAAATAAGTGCATTTCCTAATTCATACTATCTATATGCAAAGTCACGGAAAATATCAGATGTGATATGCTATAGCTTGTTTCAGTAGAATATAACCATTTATATTTATAGTGCATAGCACCCCTCTTTCCCAAGCACTTCCTAAACTCAAAGAGAAAAGTTAGTGAGCCTGCCATTACAAATGAACCATCTTCAGAATGAAAGAGTGGCTTCCTCTCAAATATGAAGCAATAAGCTGCTTCAAACTGAAGGAAAGAAATGATGACTGATCAACTGCAAGAATTTTTAAAAGGCTGAAATGAGCTCAGATTTTGCTGAGAAACCAACAGCAGTGTAATTGAATGAGTAGCAGTCTGGAAATCAGAACTATGTGCATGTCCCAGCTCTGAAAGTAAAAATCCAAAGTTTGCCATGAGCAAACTGCTCAATTATTTGAGGTCTCTCCAAAGAGGGAAGGGAGGCACTTGATCAGCCTTCAAAATCCTTTCTAGTTCTGCATTCCAAGATAGGAAATGAAATTCTTCTGGCACCTAAGCTGGCCTTAGCCACAGGCATATGAACATCTTGATTCCAAGGGGACAAAATAGAATGAAGAACAATGAAGAAGGAACACTGCCTTTTCCCTCTTTCAAATCAGTAGAGTGATAGGGAAAAAATATTGTAAAGATAACAGATGTATTATTGTAAAAGAAAATTACTGACATCTTAGACTTTTTTTTCCTAGATACTCTACTTTTAATTTTAAAATCACTGAACAAGTTAAAATTGATTGAAAAGCATTTGTTAAGTATGTGCCGTGCTGTATATTATTGTTCATGTCAGATTTCTTCTAGATGGGTCCTGCTACCAGGTCAAGAGTTGTCAAGGACATTTGGAAAGTGTGGACACTAGGTGACACTAACAAATCTATGATGCTTCAGAGATTTACCTTCATGGAGAGCTATTCCACCGGAACTCTGAGAGAGACTAAACCTAGATGTAATTTGTGTTTACTGGGAATCCTGGGACAAAATTATACCTAATAGTTCTATGTATTAAGAAGTTAGGTTCATCATCGTAATAAAAATGCTAGCTTCAAACAAATTAGTACATATTCATGTCTTAATAGCTAGTTGAAGAAATACTATACACAAATGCAAAAAAAATAACACTTCTTTTCCAATGTGTGCTACTAGGTACTGAAAACGCAAATCTTGGAGTCAGATTAAGTACTACCATCCACATTCCCTGTTCTATAATGGTTTTAACACAGAGTGTGCTTTTTATTGCTGCATTATAAAAATAAAGTAATGAAAAAGCCAACAAAGATGTGATACCATTGAAAATAATTTAGCACAATCTTACACTGAGATTGAATACTACTTTAATCTAATAGTTTGGTGTTTGACATATGTCAAGTATTATTCTTTACTTAACTTTTTTAAATATTCTGTATTGCACCTAGAATTTTCTCTGTGCCATGGAGTACCTCAGAGCACATTTTGAGAACTGTTAGTGTAGTGGGGGTTTTATTGCTAAATATGTTTAAGATATAATGTCCTTTGCCCTTCTTGCACTCCAATGGCCTTTTCTATCCTCACCCACATTGCTAGACAGAACTTACCTAATTCATAAGTAATACCAAAGATTGTCATACCTAAAGAGTGGTAATACCTAAATAGAAGTCTCTAGTCAGAATGTTAAAAATTCTCAGATAGGCTTGCAGAAATTTTATGATAATCAGAAACTAATGATTTAGACTAAGGAAGAAGAAAAGGAAATGAGCAGACTGAAGACAGAAGAGAAAGAAGCAGGGACAGCTTGCCCTTGGGGGAGGGACAACAGGGACTTCTAGACTTTAGAAGGAATAAACACAAGCAGTCCACTCAAGGACTAGATGTAGGGAAACAAATAGAAGCTATATCACCTGACCAAGCTGAGACTAAGAATTATCAGGGATTGCGCTCTGAGCTGGAGAACACTGACTACAGAAACACCTTGATTACATTCATCTCTTTAATTTGGAGAGTAAACACTAGGGGGGAGTGGGAATCTGTTCTAAAGAATTTAGTCCTCATATCTCCTTTCTTCACTATCATTTTTCCACGTAATTCGTGGCATCTGAGAAGCCAAAATTAATCATCACAGTATTACTTGTATATCAAAAGATCCAAAATAGGTAGATACATATATCCTGGACCATGAAAATTTCCTTTGATCCACTGCAAAATTTACATCCAAGGAAAGTAAGCAAATACGTGGTTCATATGTGAACCTCTCCCCAAATCCTGTCTGTATCACTTATCAATCAAGTTATGTTTCCTCAGTGAAACTGGAAGGAGTCTAATACACTAAGATAGGCTCTGCTCCTCAAGAGGTTACTTAGAAATAAAATGTTTTCCACCACAGGCCTAAAATGATGGGCTTGCTCATTTCCATGAAATTCAGTGTCTCTCCCTTAGTACAATTCTAGGTATAATTTTTTTCTCTAAATCTTATTTTCTATTCTTCCAACCACTTTCTGTAATCACAATCTTTATATAAATTTAAATCACTGATATAGTAAAGGCAACTTGACATACTAGTGGTTTCTGTTGAGTGACAGAAACTTCTATTCATTAGCTGTTGATCTAATAAATTTAACTCTGATAAGGTGATCTTAATTTTACATTTTGGAATGACAACTCATTGTAGCCAATCTGTACTGACTGCATTTTAGGTTAAGCTTAACTCTGAAATGATCCTCTCCTCCTCACTTCTGGAAACATAATAACCTTTTGGAATATTAGGCTGTTAGTCCATCTTTTTGCCAGTTGGAAAGATTCCCTTAGGAATTTAAGAAAGACTGTAAGGCACTTAGAGAAGGATTTGGAACAAGAGCAATCGATGTAACTAACAAGCCTAATCTAGCCCAAATCAACCAGATGCTATTTCTGGCTGATCTCTGTTTTCTCTTGCCAGACAGTGCTATCATATGAAACACAAGTTACCATCTCGAATCTTTTGATTTCTGTATAGGGTTCTATTTTTTTTCAAAAAGAGAGATTCAATAGACTATAATCTCAAACACATCTTGACTTTAGAGGTATTTGACTACTACAAGTATTAGGATAATTCAAGTAGAACAAACTGAAAGCAAAAATACTTTAAATACATATGAGATGGTATGGTGCAACTTCTGGCTCTCAAAGGATCAACATCCCCATAAATTCTTTGCAAATAATACTTTTATTAAATACATGCAGCTGGAACAACAAAGTTTTGTTATTATTCCTGCTGATTACATGCCATATTGTTACACAAGTCTAAGTCACATCTGACTTCATTAGTATATATCCAAACCAAATACAGTATTTCTAGTTTCATTAAAAATTAAATTTTAGAAAAATATTTATCATTTTAAATGTGTGGAATTTAACTAGTAAATAAGTACCCACAGAATCATCCATGTATGTCTTAAACATAAACAAAAAGAAAAATATGTTAATCATCTGAAATCCCATCACCCTAGATAATCACATTTTGTTTTACATCAGAGATTGGCAAACAAATTCTGCAAACCATCAGAGAGTAAATATTTTGGACTTTGCAGTCCATATAATCTCTCAACAAGTTAACTGTAGCACAAAAGCAGCCTAAGATAATACTTAAAACAAATGGACATGACTATGTTCCAGTAAAAGTTTATTTGAAAAACATGTGGCAGGCTAGATTTGAAATAAAGGTTGTAATTTGCCTACTATTATTCACTTTCATGGAATCACTTTCAATGTAAATGTACACATGCCCATATAAAATGCATATGTCTTTATCCATATTTGCATATATGCTTACATATACGTGTATATATATATATTGATATAGGCATTTGTATGTGTATTCACACAAAAACATTAGGTAAATCTATCCAGAGTTTTATAAGATCAGGCTTTTCCCTTGAAAATAAATTTAAACTACTATGAACCTGAATACAATATTTAAAAAAAAAAATTCTGAGTATATCACCATATTCCCAATTCTGGGTTATGCTTTATTCAGTTTATTGTTTTACTTTTTAAATGATACTTTGGTGAAGATCACTCATTGCTTAGCACCTTCTGATTTTCTTACCCTCTAGAATGATTCCCTCAAGTGGAAATAGGTGGAGAGAAACGGTATATGAGTAAGGCAATTTCCCCAATTATCCTATCAACATGAGTATTATGCTCTACATTGTTTTCTTATTTGATACTTTAAAAGATGTTTAGATTTTCCATGGCTCTAATAAATGTCATTAATCTATATAACTTTTGTATTGCTCTTTCTTTGTTGTGCATGTGCATTAGGGAAGAGCCAGGTTCATTCTTTATGAATTGACATGTGACTATCCTGGGTATTCTCCATGCAAGATATAGATACTTACTCAATTTTCCTTAAAGAGGTGCTTTGTGAATGAAGGGGAAAGAGGGAGTAATTGTTATGACAGGGAAACTTTCAATGTAAGATCCTATTGCCTCACTGATCACACAACAGAATAAATAAAACTTCATGAAATCTCTTTTTCCACTTATACCATTTGGGTCCCTGACTCTGCATGTTTCTGAAACTTTATCTCTGCAGGTTAGTTTTTTCTTGGCAGGTTTTTGTTCTCCCATCTAGCTTTACAAGATAAAAAATAAGAGATAAAACCACAATAAATGTCGAGATATGCTGTTGTTGCCAGAATAAACAGGTGGATCAGTGAGTCAGAAACGAAAATAAAAACACAGGAAAAAAAAGGATTTATATTTATGTAAACTTCACTACCTAATGTAGATGGTATTTAAATTTTATGTTTAAAGGAATTATTCAAATAAACGTTGAGAGGACTGTTGACTTGATATTTTGAGGTGAAACACAGCTAGATTCCTATGATTTATAATGCCTTTAAATGTTCTAAATGTAATGTAGTTTTAAATATATAATAAATACCTAACTGTATTAGAGAAATGTGATGAATAATTAATTTCTTTAGCTTATAAGGTATAAAGGGAAAGGTTAATAAATCTGTAATATAATAAACTTTTCCACATGGAAAAAATATTACAAAGAATAAACAAGATATATCACAACCTTGGAAAATATTTGCTAAAATTTGATAAAAAATTCAGATTTACTCTAATAGCTGAAATAGTTTCTGTCCTAATGCCCCTATATACTTAGAGCAGAATTCTCTAGTGTATAATGATGATTAAGTGATACCCAGACTTACTAATCAACTAAAGTACTAAGCAGGTTTCTCATATTACACCAGAGTGTGTCATAAGTATTGTGATTTCGTAG
Organism: Solenodon paradoxus; assembly: GCA_004363575.1. NCBI lineage: Eukaryota > Metazoa > Chordata > Mammalia > Eulipotyphla > Solenodontidae > Solenodon > Solenodon paradoxus. Next base: position 1,824,052 of record RJWH01000049.1, read on the forward strand.
TGTGGTATGATGTGAAAAGATTAGCAAAAACTGTTTAAAACACTGTCCAGAACCTAGGATTTATAACTAAGAAAAATTTGATGTAAAATTGAAGAAGACATACATAGAGGGAGGAGGATTCCATAGATTGGACGTATTAATATTATGGAAATAATATTATTAAAGCACTCACACTATACAAAGCAATCTACTGATTCAGTGCAATCCCTATAAAAGTTCCAAAGACATTTTCACAGAAATAGGAAAATATTTAAGATTAAAATGGACCCCAAAAAAGGGAAGAGACAAAACAATCTTAAGCAAAAAGAACAAAGTTGGAGGTATAACATTATCTGATCTCAAAATATGCTATAATGCTATAATAATAAAAGCAGTATGGTATTAACATACAAAAGATATACAAACCAATGGTATAGACTAGAGTGCCTAAAAACATTCACTCATTTATGCTCAGTTGGTCTTTGATAGAGGTGCCAAGAACACATAATGTGAAAGAACAATGTCTTCAATAAATGGCATTGGGAAAAATGTTATCCACATTCAGAAGAAAGAAATTGTACATTTATCTTATTTCACAAATATCAATCAAGTAGACTAAAGACTTAAGACTGAACCTATTTTATTACATTCTACTATCTTATAAAGCCAGTCCCTATTCATTATTACTTTTCAAAATGTTTTCTGATAATTCTCATACATGAGTACTTATATTATCATAGTGATTTGGATTAAATTCCTTAAATTTCCTTCCATAGCAAAATATACATTCACATAAGATTAACATATTATCTACAGTAAACGTATGATAAAAATATATTATTTATCTCTCCACTTACACAATTCATATTTTATTTTCCTCAGTTAAATGCTATAGTTCCAATAAAGCATTGTGCTTGGGCTTATCGATTAAGTTTATTCTCAACTATTTTATATGTGAGGGATTATCTGTTACAGGATATATAGGTGCATATGATATCAATATGCTTTTATTATTTTTATTAGGCTTAGGAATAAGTGCTATGTTCTCTCCTGTGAAAGAATTTAGGCAAGTTCTATTTGTTGTACCAATTTTAAACAAAACACAATATATTTTCCCATGAAATTATTTTGGCCTTGCACTTATTCAAGTAGTACATAAGTTATTTGACAACTTTCTTAATTACTTTCATAACTATTGACTCAGAATTTTTATAAGGAAATATTTCCATAGTGCTAGAAAATGTTCATGTCATTCAGATTTTTAACATGTCAGCATAATTATAAAATGTCTATAGAGTGCTTTTAATCCATCAATATTTGTAATTATAGTTCCTTTCTCACTTCTAGTCTAGTTGCATAATTTTGTGTATTTTCAACCCACACACATGCTGAGGATTTTGCTTTTATTTTTTTCATTTAGAATATTTTGTGGCATATGTGCTTCATTTGTATATTCAAAAATGTACTTGAAGATTTGGACCAAGATCATGTTAGACTATATTCCCTGCTTGGTTTTTTTATGAGAAACAGCTAACAACTAACTGATAAAGGGAAACCACAGATTCTCACAGCATGGTGAGAAGACTGAAATACTCCCTGAACCACAGAGACAGATACAGACTACATTGGAAGGGATACTGAGGAAACTTGTGCAGCAATGTGATAGAAGGTAGATAGAAATATGTGGAGGCAGCAGTGGCCTGGAAGGGCTAGATATAGCACAACTGCCAGGGTTTCAGTGGGGAGACAGAGCTTATGTGGTGACACATGACCTTAGCTCAGGTGAAGTTCAAATCAAGGAACTAGGGTGTTCACACAGGCTGGAACCCTGGAGAAGAGGACAACAAATAACTCTAGACTACACATCCTGTTCCCCATCACTCATGATCCTAATTTGCACTGAATTATAACAATAGTAGATAGACTGTCAAGTCTCAGATGGGGCCCCAGAGATTTAAACAGCTACCCAGCTATTCACAAAGTGACTGGGATCCCCAATCCCTATGCCACACCCGTTATAACACTGCTGACACAAAAACTGCTATTTACTAGCCTGAGTCCCTATGGAACAAGCAAGAGAAGAACAAATAAAGTCAGAGAGCCACCTTCTGGAAAACTAAATGATAATAAGCAGCCTAGTTCCATGTTGCTGATTGAGTCTCAAATGAAAAGGAAAAAAAAATAGCACCTGAGACCCCAACAACAGTGATCAAGAAACCAAAATCAAAGAAATGGAAAATTGTATCTTCTTCAAAGATAAATAATTCTAAATAGCAATCATAATGAAACAGATATAAGATAATTCAACAAAATAAGTCAGTGAGTTCAAAAATAAAATTAACAAGCAGAAGGCACAAAAATGTTTTAAATAAGAAACTAACAGTTTCAGGATATGGAAAACTGTAGGTGAGATCAAGAGAGCTATAGAAAGTTGTGGAGCAGAATAGAACAAATGGAGGAATGAAATATTTAGATATAGGAACCTAAAATTGTTCCAAGTGGATGAACAAAGAGAAATAAGATATTTATATGACTTAATAAGAAGCCCTGAAAAGTATATCCCAGAAGGTGAAGAGAGAAGGAAACAGAGAGCTTAAAGAAATAATAGCCGGACACTTTACAAACCTGGGGAAAGAACTACATATAAAAGTCAATGACGCTAACAGAACATCTGGATATCTAAGAGCCAAATTTGCCTACACCAAACACAGGTTCATAAAATTCTTGAGTCCAAGACAAAGGATGAATATTAAAGGTGGCTAGGGAGAAAAAGGTAATTTGTAAAGGTACTCCACATCAAACTTCTTAGCAGAAACTCCATACATCAAGAGAGAGGGGAATGACCTATTTAGAATATTCAAAGATCAAAAATTTCAACCCAAGATAAAATGTCATGCAAAACATTCTTTCAGATATGAGGGAGAAATAAAGACATTCTCAGACAAACAAATGCTGAAGGTGTTCCTTATGACTAGTCCACTTTTATAGGAAACATTGAGAGCTGCTCTTCTATCTGAACAAAAAGTTTATAAAAAATTAAGGAAGGCAATAAATACACAAAATCAGAAAACAAAAGTCAAAATGGCAATAGCAAGTCCTCATACATAATCATGCTAAATTTAAATGGACTGTACTGACCAATCAAAAAGCACATGGTGACTAGGTAAAATAAACACAATCACATATTCCATAAAAGAGACCTACTTAAGATATAGAAACAAAATGATTTAAAATGAAAGGATGGGAAATGGAAAACCAATAGAAAGTTTTAAAAGGTAGGAAACCCCTATACTTCAATAAAACATTCTCAGACAATTTTTAGTAAAAAATATAACAATAGTCAAAAGATGGACATCATACAATGATGAAGAGATCAACAGAATAAGAGGACATTACACTTATTAATATATATATATTTAACATAGGAATGCCAAAGTATATAAAGCACATATTAACAGACCTAAATGGAGACATCAACAGCAACACAGTAATAAAACCCCACTCAGCAACTGACAGTGAATTTGGACAGAAAATCAGCAAGGAAAGAATGGCTTCAAATGACAAATGAGACAGATTTCAATACAATATACATTTTTTTTTCAAGTGCTCACAAAATATTTACAAGAATTTACTATGTTGGAACACAAAACAAGCTAATTTACAAAAATTGAAATCAACCAAACATCTTTTGGATCACAGCAGTATAAAACTAAAAATCAATAAAAAGAAAAATATGAAAACTTCAAATTTATAGAGAATAAACAACATGCTACTAAACAACTACTAGATCTATAAGATCAAACATGTAATATAAAAAATAACCAATAAAAATGAAAACATGACCTGTCAGAACCTACAGGATGCAACAAAAAACAGTACTAAGAGGCAAATGTATAACAATACAGGTCTATTATTCAGGAAACAAGAAGAATCACAAAAGAAATTCAGTTTATACCAAAAAGAAAAATAAGGAAGAAATGAACCTAAAAGTTAGTAGAAAGAAGGAAAAAATTAAAATTTGAGTAGAAATAAAATATTGTTCAAAAGGAATAAATTCAAAGTTTAAAATAGGGAAAAGACAATTCATAAGACCAATGAAACCAAGATTTGCTCTTTGAAAAGAAAAACAATATAGATGAATTATTAGCTGGACTCAGAAAGAAGAGAGAGGAAACACAAATGAATAGAATCAGAAATGAAAGAGAAATTACAACAGATACAAAGATTCATAAAAGAATTGTGAACACCTACCTGGCAACAAATGGAATAATCTTAAGATATGAACAAATGCTTAGAAACATAAAGTGTTCCAAGACTAAATCAGAGAGAAATAAAAAAATCTGAAAAAAACAGTCATAAATAAGAAAATTAAAACAGTATAAAAAAGAGTCCCCCAAAACCAAATTGAATTTTGGTTCAAAACCAAAACCCAGGACCAAATGGCAAAAAGAATTAATAGCAATCCTTCTCAACTCTTCCAAAAAATTTAAAAATAAAGGAAAAACTTCTCAACACATTTCATAAAGCCAATATTACCATGCTTAAAATCCTAGGCAAGGACATCACACACAAATGAAAACTATAGACCAAAATCTCTGATGCATATAGAAACCAAAATTCTAACAAAATACTAGCAAGCCATGTCAACAATTCATTAGAAGAATTATACTTTATGTGATATACCCTGGTGATCTAGTGGATAGGGACAACACAATTAGTCCACATACATTCCAAGGACCCAGGTTTGAGACCCAGGGCCAAGGGGAACAACCAAGAAAAATAACTAAATAAATGTTTTGTTTTCCCTCCTCTCTCTTCCTACCTGCCTACTTAGCTGCTTTCATTCCAACCTGCACCTTTCCTAAAAAAAAAAAAATCACACTCTATAACAAATCAGGATTTATTTTGGAGATGCAAGGCTAGTTCAATATATACAAATCAATTTAGTGATACACAACATCAACAAAATGAAAGACAAAAATATTTTCAGATCAACAGACCCAGTCAAAACATTGGACAAAATTGAATATAATTTTATGATAAAAATGCCCCCCCTCAAAATAGGTATAGATGAACTATACAGCAACATATTAAAGGATAGATATGAAAAACTCACAGCCAACAAGCCAACATCATACTCATTGAAAAAAGACTTCCTCTAAAAATAAGAACAGTCAAGAAAATGGACTTTTAACACTATTATTCAATGTAGTGTTAGAAGTCCTAAAAGTGCATTTAGACAAAAAAAAAGGACATGAACGGATCCATTTTGTAATGGAGAAAGTAAAAGTATCATTCTTTGCACATGCTAAGATATTAACAGAGAATCACAAACACTCCAATAAAAACCTACTTGAAATAATGGACAAATACAGAAAACTGGCAAGTTACAAAATGAATATACAAAAAAAATTGTTGTGTTTCTATTGTTAAATAGGGAAAAAGTAGAAAAAGAAATCTGGAAAAGAATTCCATTTATAAGTATATTAAAATAATAAAATACCTCTGAATAAATTTCAGAAAGTGATAAACCTATACACTGACAACTATGAGACATTGTTTAAAGAAGACACAAATAAATTGAAGGATATCCCATGCTCATGGATTTGAAAATTTAACATTGCTAAAATGGTTATATTTTCTAAAACAATAGACAGATTCAGTGCAATTACTATCAAAATCCCAGTGGCACTAGCAATTCTGAGAAAAAAAGAATGAATATGACAGTACTACACTCCAGATTTCAAACTACAAAGCAATAGTTATCAATACAGAATGGTGTTGGACTAAAACATTCACACAGATTATGGAACAGAATTAAGATCTAATAAATAAACCCAAACATATGAAGAACTAATTTATGACAGAGAAGCTAAAAACATACAGTGGAGAAAGGCAATCTCTTTAATAAATGGTGTTGAAAAATTGGACAGCCACATGCCAAAAACTGAAACTGGACCATTAACACTATACACGAAAATTAATTCAAAATGGATTAGAGATTTACATATTATACCGGGCACCATATAATATAAAGAAGAAAACAACGGCAATATACTTTTTGTTACGGGTCTTAGAGATGTTGGCGACTGGATTCCAAAAGAAAAGGAAACAGAAACAAAATTAAACAAATGAAACTACAGTAATCCCTCACCTAATGCAGGAGTTAAAGTTCCACATTCCAGAGACCCCTGCGATAGGTGAAAATTTGAGAAGTAGAGGTGTTATAATTGTTTTTATTATTTACATATATTTAAGATTTTATAAACTCTTCCTATTCTCCTATAAACCCTTCCCACACTCTTATTAACCTTTCCCACATTCTTACAAACACCTTATACACTCTTAAACCTA
>RJWH01000049.1:1830484-2019484 GCA_004363575.1 Solenodon paradoxus
AAAAAAAAAAAAAAAAAAAAAAAAAAAAAAAAAAAAAAAAAAAAAAAAAAAAAAAAAAAAAAAAAAAAAAAAAAAAAAAAAAAAAAAAAAAAAAAAAAAAAAAAAAAAAAAAAAAAAAAAAAAAAAAAAAAAAAAAAAAAAAGGAAGAAAGAAAACAGTTTCCGCCCAAGAAAAGAAACACATCAAAACAAAAGAACATCTTAACAAAAGTTCTACTGAATCTTAGGCATACCTTATTTCTCTCTTTTTTCCCCATATGGATCATTGTTGTTAGAAATGTCCAACAAGGAGCTAATATCCAAAATATGTAAAAAACTAATAAAAATCAACAAAAATAAAAGTCAAATTTAAAAATGGATAGAAGATCTGAAGACATATAGATGGTCAATAGGCACATGAGAAGATTCTCTTTGTCTCTTTTTATTAGGGAAATTTAAATCAAAGGAACAATGAGGTTTTGAGGCACATGTATAAGAAATTGATATCTAGAAGTCTGTAAACAAGTGTTGATGAGGATGTAGAGAGAAAGGATACCTTTATACTATCAGTGATAATGTAAATTGTTAAAGTCATTATGGAAAGCAGTATGGAGATTCTTAAAAAATAAAAATAGAAAATCAACATAATCCAGTTATCCCACTTTTAGGTACACATCCACTTTCCAGTTACCCATTTTCAGGTAATCATTGAGGCATGTATCAAAAAAATGCTTATTCAAAAATATATGCACCTCTATATTTATTGAAGCAGCATTTACAATAGGCAAGAGCTTTAAACAGTCTAACTGCCCATCAACAGATGTTTGGATAAAGAATATGAAGTATATATACACAAAGGAATACTGCTTTTAAAAAAGCTAAAATACTGCCATGTGCAACAATATGGGTGGGACTAGAGAGTATTATACTTGCTATAAGTCAGATGGTGAAAGACAAACACTACATAATTTCACTCACATGTGGTATTTGGAGAAAGCTAACAAACGCTGTATTATTCAACTAAAATAAACTTTTATACTTTAAGACCAAATTTGTGGTAACCAGAAGAGAAAGGGAAAGATTGGGAATTGTGTGTGTAAATCTCATAAGATGGGTCAGTTATATGGCAAGGGATAGAATAGGATTTTTAGTGGTAAACTTATTGTAGTATAATCAGATGTTAATTTATGATGACGCACATCTGAAACTTATATAATACTGTAATATAATACTACTTCAATAAAAATATCATTTACAATTACTTTAGGGTTCAGCTTTTTTTTTTTCAACATTTCTTTTGTTCCTATTGTTTTACACAGGTTTGGTTTTAGCTTTCAAACAAACTTTAGAATCAATATTATAGTTCAAGTATATTCATTGTCTTATTAGGAAAACATTTATACCTATAAATTTTCCTTTATGCATGTAACCATTCAAAACAAGTCAGTTGTTAAACAAAGATAGAATTTACACTCTTTAGTGTTGTTTTCCAGTCGTCCAGGTGAGGACCAGACCAACAAGAGGCAAAGGTCTCTTTGCATGTATACTCACTCCAAGATTCTAGGAGTGGGAGAAAGACCAGGTAAGCAAAAGGCAAGGGTTTCCACACCTTCAAAGTCACTCCAAACTCTGACCAAAAGTAACCTCAATGACATCATAGACCTTAAAGAAAAACAACTGAAATATTAATCTCATTCCTTTCAGTACACACATGTGATAATAAAAATGCATTCACACACCATACATTAGAGGTCATACCTAAATGCAACCTTCCCTTTCCTTTTTATTGATTGCTATCCCAGTAGACCTGACTGACTACTTATGCCTAACTATATAGCTCCCAAGCTAGTTTTGGTTGAGCAGGCTAATCTGAGCTATGTGCTCTGACCTTGTTAACTGACCTACAATAAAGCCCTTTTCCTATTGCAAAATCCAGTCTCACAGTGTTTGGAATGACTTTGCACATGGGAAGAAAAACCCACATTTAGTAACACATATATCTTGGTCACAGGTCTTAAATTTGGAAAAGTATTGTGACTACTATCATTTTCTAAATATTCTGAAATCAACTAGGTGATTTGAGATCTGATTCAAAAATTATTTGAGTGGGTTTTCACTTAGCCGAAGTTTTGTCTTTACATTTAGAATTTAAATTTGAGTCACAGAACAGTCATATGTAATTTCTTCCTTTTAGAACTGATAATTTCTTTATGAATGATTTTTATAACTTTTGTATTTTTATCTCATGAATTCTTATATTAAAAATAAGACTTCAGCTTTCTCTTTGTTAGGAGAATACAATATATTGGATATTTCCAAAACAATTATGATTTAAAATGAATATAGTAGAATATATAAAAATTAATAATGTAAGTTTGAGTCACAATTCCTAAATTTAGAAATGTTAAAAATTGGAATTAACAAGAAGAATAAGGTAACAAAAAAGAAAAACTCATTGTGCTGAAAGTAGAATTAAAAAAAATTTGGATAGTGTTATCTTTCCAAATAAACCATGTAAATAACAACAAAAAAAAATTAAACAGGATAAAATAGGCACACCAAATTCGTGCTTAAAAGATAAATTTGAACTTTGGCTCTAACATATGTATACTACCTTGGGAAGGTTTTTTAGCTTCAGTTTTCTCATTTACAATATGGGGATAATAAAATTGACATCATCAACTTATCTGAAATGAGATAATATATACCAAGTTGTTGAATAGACCCCACAGATCAATCACAAGAAAAGAAGTTGAAAAAATAATCAAAAGTCTCCCTGAAAATAAAAACCCAAGACCAGATGGCTTTTCCAATGAGTTTCATCAAACCTTCAGAGAAGAATCAATACCTATTCTTCTAAAACTCTTCCAAATATTGAAGAACAAGGAACACTCCCAAACAATCTCCACAAGGCCAACATCATACTGATAACAAAAGTTGATGGAGATGTCACCAAGAAAGGAAATTACAGACCAATATCTTTAATGAACATAGATATAGGTATAATACAACTGCTTTAAAGTGGGGTTTCTTTGCACTTTATAGAACATCTCTTAGTAATTTTTGTGGATTTGATTTTGTGTGATAAGTTCCTTTAACTTTTGCTTATTGGAAGCTTTTTATCATTCCTTCAATTCTTAATGATTAGCTCACAAGCTATAGCATCCTAGGCTGAAAACCCTTTTCTTTCAGTCTTTTGAACATAACATGCCATCCCCTCCTGGTCTATAGAGTTTCATTTTGAGAAATCAACTGACAATATAATGGGAACTCCTTTGTATATGACTCATTCTTCTCTGGATGGTTTAAGATTCTCCATCTTGTATTTTTGACATTTTGATGACAACCTGTCTAGGTGTAGGTCTGCTTGGGTTTCTTTTATTAAGGACTCTGAGCTTCCTGGGACTGGAGCTTCTTCATTCCTCAGATTGGGGACATTCTCATCTATTATTTCTTCAAGTACAGTTTCTGCTCCCTTTTCTCTCTCTTCTCCCTCTGGAACCCTATAATGCATATGTTGTTTCATTTGATGCTATTCCATAGTATCAAATGTCATCTTCATTAATATTTTCATTCTTTTATCTCTTTCCGGTTTCCTTGAATACATTCCTCTGCCTTATCTTCTTTGCCTTACTTATTTTATTGAAGGCTTCATCAATTCTATTCTTGAGTTCCTCTTTTGAATTCTTCAGGTCAGCTATTGTATTCTTTATTTCTTTGACATCTGTTTTGAGCTCCTTCATTTCTTTTTGTTGTTTTTCCCTCCTCTATTGTTTTCTTGATTTCCATGAGTATGTCTACCACTGTTGCTCTAAATTCATCCTCAGGTAGTTTGCATACATCTGCAGCTGCATTCAGGTTTTCACCTGGGTTTTTGACTAATTCATCATTTCACATATATTTCTATTTGGAATTCTATTTCTGTTTCTATGGATAGGGATACGGCTTCCCTACAGTGATGACCTTGTGTAGGTTATTGACTTGCAGTGAGTAAGCCTAGATCTTGGTTTGGACACTGGTATTTCTCACAAAATGGTATTTTGTGACATCACCACTGGTTGAATTTGTTGAAATTCTTACGTGGACCTTCTGTTGCTGCCTGAAAGTTCAGTCTATGGGGTTGGAGTTTGTGTGATGGATGAAGAGTCTTCCTCCAGTGTTCCAGCTCCCAACTTCAATGACCTTTCTGTTGGCCCACAATCAGCAATCACTTGCAGTGTCACCTCCACCCACAAGGTGGCAATAGTGGGTGGCATTGACTCTTCTCCCTCTGGAAGAGTATCTTCTTCCTCTAAACCTATGGTTGGGATTTCTGGTGGGTGGTTCCTGTGGCTCCAGGGCAATATGGTTGGAGGGGTTGGAGTGGGGGATTCCCCTAGCTGCCTTCCAACTATAGCTGCTCCCAGGCCTTTCTCACCATGCCTCCTGCTCAAACCACCAGAGCACTGGTACTCCTTCTGCCCTGAGCCTAGAACCTCTGCACAGCTCCATATCCCAGTCCTTCTGGGAGGGATCACTCTTATTTTCACAACTTCTGGGAGGACAGGTTATTCCCCTCCACTGAGGCCAGAATCTCCAGTCTGAGATTGTGAAGATCTGAACCTGGATGTTTTCATCTACCCATTGTTGTTGCAATTATTGTTATACCTCTACAGTCTCTGGGGCTGTTTTCCCTTAGAGTTTGTTCCTGGAAAATAGGTGAATTCTTAGTTGGCATTTGGGGAAAATGTGAGTCTTCCTCCTGCAAGGTTGCTGTCTTGACTGGAAGTCTCTGAATAAATTTATTTTCATGAATAGCCTATGGAAGCCAATAAACAAATATCTTCAGTTGTTGAGTATAATGTGTTTTACTCATTAAAGAGAGATTTTTGTGAAATCAGAGTATATTTTGTAGCAACTGAGGGCTAGCTTTGCCTTGCAGAATACACAATAGTAAGTTAGACAAACCTACATCAAAGTAACAAAAGGAAAAGACTGAATTAAAAATACTCAGGAAAATGTTAAAATAATTCCTAAGCATGATTGTAGAGTTTCTTAGCTACAGAGACTGGATAAAAGCAGATCCTTTTTTAATTCAATTTGTTTCAAAATGAAGTCTGTCAAGTTGTAAAAATACTTAAGTCAAACTACTAATTAGGCAATTTTTTCATCTTAAATACAATACTATTAATACCCTTGTAGCTTAGGATGCTAAAGCTGCTGAGATGTGGACCATGTAAAGCTTACAGACTACAGGTCAAGACCAAGAATTGAGGTGGTAGTGGAGCAAAGAAGAGGTTGGGGGAAGGAGTACAACAAAAAAAAAAAACTAATTATAAACAGATACCATCACACTTTGTTTTAGATGCTGGATACACTATTCAGATACCTTTTTTTCTTATAAATTCCAGTTAGTGTGGTCAATATTAGCTCAAGATGAGCTGACACCATTATGCCTAAATCTTATTTAGGCTGACCAACTTAAGTGACCCATGGACAAATTTTCCTTTGTAATTTTTCTATAATCAATACTTATTTTGAAATAATCCAAATTCTTGAGAGATATATTCTGGATAACTACAATGACATCTTAGCTGGATCCTCTGCTTCAACCCTACTTCCCCATAGTTTCTGTTCAACAGAACCTTTAGAATGATACTTTTGCCCTGAAAATTTGCATTTAAAGTTTCACTCATGTCTCTTGGTATCTTCTTCAATTCCTGCTTATGCCTAAAATGCTTGTCCCTCATATTACAAGGCTAACTTCCTTACTTCCTTCATGTCTATTCAATTTCCCCTTTGCAATGAGAGCTGTTCGGACCTTTTTAATATTACATGCTGCTCCCTGATGCCAGCATTTACAAACTCCTTTATTTTGATTTACTTTTTTGTTTTTTCTATAGCAGGCATTACCTTCTCACGTATTTATTTATGATTTACTGGGTCATTCATATTGCTTAAATATAAAAAAAACAGATCAGGAATTGTCATCTATTTTGATCACTGAGACATCTCAACCACTAGACTAGTTACATTCACATAGTATGCACTTAATAAATATTTTTAATAATTGAATGATGCAATAATTTTCAACTCACTTGGAAATATACATTCTTAAAACACAAGATTATAAAAAGAAAAAAATCAATGCTATCATAGTTTAAGAATCCAAACACAGTATTTAAACAAGCCTAACTAATCCTATGACTGCATGATGAAACATATCATGCATTACTGACACAGAAGCAATAGTATGAGCAGCAAGGATGTTCCTGAGTCATATCTGGGACTGTATTTAGCCTGGAGATGCATACTACCATGATATATTCAATTGTACTACTTTATACAAAGAGTTATTCATGAGCCTACAATTTCAAACCCACAAACATATAAAAACACAGTGACGCTACAGATTTCCTAAATCAAGGGCACATTTCCATGAACTACAATTTTTACATGGGTATTGCAAGAAAATTTTGTTCTAAGGTTTTCATAATATCAAGTTCACCCAGGCATACAGATAAACAGACTGTTTAACTCCAATGTGTCAAAATACGGCAAATGATGCCTTTGTGCGAATTTATTTTAAAATTACAGATTGTCAAAAATGTTAAAGAAAAGAAACATGAATCAAATAATTATAGAACATTATTTTTCTAATTGCCTTAAATAATAACAGCCATGATGCTTGGTGTCCCTATGATCAGATGAGACTTTAGCATTTTTAAGAATTTCTTCCACATCCATATCCTCAAAAGCAAATTTCAAGTGCCAGGCAGCACATGTCTGTAACTGGTGCTGGATTCTGTGGCATATCAGCCAGAATTAATAGCATCAGAAGTGCCCTACCAGTATCCTTTAATTTTTATTTACTCTAGTCAACTTCCAAAACCCAGGACCTGCATTTAAATCTCTAGAGATATTCTTAACTGTTTCTTGGGGAGGTTCCTTTGCCTTCAGGGACATATCAAAACCAATAATTGTCAGGAAGCAAAGTATCCTATCTCCCTCTTTCTTGAAGTGATTCTAGTGCATATATTTTACATCTTTCCCAGAGTTCCTCCACAAAATTAAGTTCCTACTGGCTAAACACTCTTTATTATCTGCTTTATGTTCCATGAAACACTTGCTCATTCCTGTTTCCTGAACATCTCTGAAAAATCACCTTCACTCAAATCCTCAAGTTACCAGATAATTAAAATATAGACAGCATAAAACACGATCAGTTGAATATATTATTTCCAAAACATTTCTCTCTAAAAATATGACACGATTGACTGTTCATACATTATAGCATGTAAATATACTAGATATATTCATTCCCCGCCTCTAGATACATTTGCACCCTTTTATTGTATTCATTACTCTTCCTAACATAGATCTTCATAGACTGCTTTAAAGTGCTCCTTTGATCTCTAACTTCTTAGCAGTTAGCCAGTAGGAGGAACCTACATAATATGAGTGAAAGGAAAATGGAGAGGGGCATTTATTAAACTCTCTTTCAAATCAATATGAATTAGGTCTATTTCTTTCACAGGTTACATTTCTGTCAGGCTTCTCCATACACACAGCTAATCATTCCCAGTTCTGGTGATCATGCCCTCTCATTCTCCTTCAAACTTAGTAATAATAACAGGGGATCATTATGCCTTCTAAGTCACAGTATAACAAACTGTTAGTAGCAGTGGATTAATCAAAATTATTATAAATAACATCTTTATTAAAATCTTCATAGATTATTAGCTTGAGTACGACTTACGGAAGGACTTGACTTTAGATTTTATAGTAAATAATAAATACATATGATAAAAAAATAATTTCAAACCAATCAGAAAAGTACAAAATTCTTCTGTATAATTTCACTCTCTATTGTCATTCCCTAGAGGTGAACATCTTCAACTATTTCTACATAATAAAATTTTAGTTAGCTATTTTGTTAGTCAGCACCTAAAAATATCTGTTGGTTCCTCGCTTTAAAACACAAAAATAATCATCCATATTATTGATACTTCTCTCTGCATTCTTGGTTAGTTATATTGTGTTCAGATATCTCTTTAGTATATTAAATTATATACTCTAGCATCTCTTTAATGATCTATTAACTTCAAAAAATATATCTTCTCAGCCCATCATAAATGATGAGAAAATTAGTAACCCCATATTTCTCTATCTCCCTTCACTTTTTCCTCCACTTCCCATAAGTCTCTATAAAGGTTTAAACTGTTAGATTCATAAAATTTACAATTAACTTTTCAGTTTTCCTGAAGTGACAATGCCTTAGTTTTTCCCACTCAAAAGAAATGTTATGCCTTTACCATATCACTAAACTTTTTCAACTCTTAACCACATAATTTGTTTAAGTGTTTACAATTTCACTTTGGATTTTTACTAATTGCTCTCTGAGTCCTTTGTACTTATTTTCTAATCTTTCTTTTCATTGTTCTCTTTTCCTTACATATCATTGTTCTTCTTTCTTGGATTCTACTTTAATATTCCTACATATATCCTTAATTATTTTTCAAAAAAAAGAAGAACATTTGACTCTTCTATGCAGAAACATGTCTTTATTGTTCCTTCATTGCTGATTTTACTCACCTGGATATATAATGCCAGCTCAAAATAATTTTCTGAAGAAGTGAAGACATTGAACTGAAGGCAGTGTTATGTATGCAATGTTTCTGAAATAAATAGGTTGTGCCTTTTTTTTTCTTTTGGGTAGATTTTTAAATTATTATTGATCAGTTTAATGTTCTATTGACTTATCTTCCTTTGATAATCACATAAATGGCAGATCTGCACTTAAAATTAAACTATTTAAACTATTTAAAATCAAACTTTTAGCATGATTATAGGTTTATATACTTTTCTTGGAGAGAGACTAGACTTTCATAGATCTCAGTTTCTAATCTATGCAGGATAAAAAATTTGATCAAAATAGGGGTGAAATCAATTTTAAAAGAATAATGGACATACTTATTTCAGTGAGTTAATACAAATGAAATACTTAAAATATTCTCTGGCACAGAGTAGATACTGGACAAATGTTAACTATTATTTCTGTATTACTTAATTTATATGAATCAAATGGAATTTTCAGTGAAAGAAAGAAGCTTGATGGCATACTAGATGGAACAACTAGACAATAAAGGAATGAAGTTCAAAATAATTGTTTAATATTGAGCAAAACCATTATTTGAACTTGAACATAAACCACAAGTATTTATTGTTACCTGTCTATGATTCTTTATTTCTCACCAACACAACTGAATGTTGAGATGCTTCCTAGAGTTACCCACCTTTGTTTCCCATGACAGATGTATAAATTTTCGAGAATTTGTAATTAATTTTTTTAGGGAATTATTTACCATACTTCTTATTCTTAACAGATTGACAATTCACTGATTTCCCAGTTACAATGATGATTCTTAAAGTTGAGATTCAAAGTAACTCTGAACAAAGTTATAACTTTGCTTCTTTTTAAACTGGAGGTGTACCAGCCATGGTTCTGTAGGACATGTAAAACCCATGGACCTGGGTTCATGATCCAGGAATGGAGGAAAGAAAAGAAAAAAAAAAAAAAAAAACCTTAAAATTTTGGACTTGATTACAAATATTAAAATCTTTATCAATCAACTTGTAGCAGCAAGATTGTTATTACTGCAAGCCCTATAGACTTATAACATTACATTATCATAATAGTTCTTTTTTCTAAAATATTCATAAAGTTATCAACTTTTCCTTTTCCTT
The DNA here is from genome assembly GCA_004363575.1 of Solenodon paradoxus. Lineage (NCBI taxonomy): Eukaryota > Metazoa > Chordata > Mammalia > Eulipotyphla > Solenodontidae > Solenodon > Solenodon paradoxus. The sequence continues at coordinate 1,840,189 of RJWH01000049.1, forward strand.
TTGACATGTTTAAATATAATTAGGTCACAGAAGAATAAATTTCAGCATATTTTCTCATTAATATTTTTTCCAAATGCATAATTTTTTTTTTCGTTTTACAGCACCCAATGTGTTGCCATTCTGAAGGGATAGCAGTTTTATAGTGTAATAAATTCATAATTGCATTATTTTAAATAACAAATATGAGTAATCTGGCTGGTGCTTTAAACCAACAAATCGATGATAACTAATATTCTTCTGACTACAGACCAAAAATTTTGCTCTAAAGAGTGAAAAGACAACACAGAAAAAGTCAGAATCTTTCTCAGTGGAAGCAAATATTTCAGACAGAAGTTGTTCTGCATGTTTTTTTTATCTCATTAAGTTTAAAGTCAAGACTCTGACACTACAACAAAAATTACCACAATATTCAGAAATCCAAAGGCATCTACATTTGAATAAAATGAAAGAAGAGAGGAATGAAAGTAATGAGCAAAATGCACTCATATCCTTAGCTGAGGTTTTAAAAGAACAGTCTCAGAGCACCAGTCCCTCCCTCTTTACAGCAGCAGCAGCAGCATTGCAACCATTCAACTAAGCTTGAAATGAGCATGATTTCCAGGTGGCCTTCATCAATGGAACAGCGTTCAATGATGATTTAAATTTGCCAGGAAGTGAAACACTTCCCAACAAGAAATCTACACAATTGAAATTCTGCCAAGGACTAAAAAAGGAAGATTTGAAGCTGATACCTACCAAGTACACCATCATCAATGACTGCAACATTTTTTAAATGAGTAAACATAATGATAATAAAACTAATTTTACCATCCTGGGAGAGGAAGATTTTCTATAAACTTTTGCTATTAACAGGCTAGGATATTCTGAAACTATTCACCATTAAGAGATAAGCACAATGAGAAAAGATAGGCTTTAATATACAGCACAGAATGTGGGAATAAAACCACGGGTATAACAGAACCCCAGTATAATAGTGTTTGCAAGTCAACTTTATAGTTAAGTTTACAACTCAATTTCATATCCCTGTTTCACTTGCTCATAAAAACTTGGTAGAAAGTTCTTTGACATTAAAACATTTAATACTTGGCCTCCAAATAAATATGAATGATAAAAATGACTTTTTAAATTTAAATAAAGTGTTCATTCTTTTCTCCCTTTTTTTCAATGACAATTCCCCAACACAGGCACTCAGAGTGAACAATGGGGATTTTAAAATTCATAAAACTTCTAACTAAACTTCACACTTCTGTTATGAATCCTTTTCTTTTAAATAATACCTGAAGTTCTGGGAATTCAAATTGTTTTCTGATAAAACATTGTTCCTCCAAAATGAACTAACTTAGTTACAAATATCACTACAATCACCTGAAAAAATATTCATAACTAATAAGAGCTAAATGTAAATATGGGAAGTTTAATAGACTCTGGTCATAGTTCATACCTTACTAAAATCCTATAAAATCATATTTTTGCTACAGACCAGTCTTAGAATTTTCCCTGACTGTCTGGCTATCATTCAATACCCTAATACTTGACACTGATATTTTCCTTCTATCCCCATCCATCTGATAACCTCCTTTCAAAATTTCTTTTATCCCAGTAAATATCTAGCTCTGTTCTCATCAATAATATAAAACTGTCTTCCAAAAACTGCATACACTCAAGACCTTCTTCTAACTTTAGGGATTCCTTCTCCTACCCAGTGGCACTAACCAATAGTGAGCCCACCTAGCCAAGGGGACTTTTGAAAATATATGGAGGTTATAACTTGGGGAAGGTGTTGCAGAGGGCATCATTTGCCTTTAGTGAGTAAGATTAAAGGATATTCATTATCTTGCAACTTTCTGCAGTCATACAAAATAAATTGCAATGTCCAAAATGTCCATAGCACCTTCTTGGGAAATAATGGTGTTCATATTCTCTCACTTCAAAAAAAAAAAATTCCCTTTAGGATGTTATGCATGCTAGACATACCATTTCTAGGTGCTTTAGCTAACAAAAGCTATGGAAAATTGTATAGCCTGCAATTAAAAGTAGGTATATTGCTGTGCATCCTGAAAAAAATATCGAGAATGCCAGAAATTGAGGATGGGATCCTAGAAATGGCTATTTAAGATTTATATACTGTGTATCTAAAGCATTGTGGGCACTCATAGATAATTTGAGGTAAGGATTATAATACCCTCACTACAGTATTCTATTGAGGTAACTAACAGAGCATAAAATTGCAGGGAAGAGGAGGAAGAAGGTGCAGGTCATGCAGCAGTCCAGAGAAAAGAAAACACTATTCACAGAAAAAAATATAGGGAAGTAAAAAAAAAAAAATCCTTTAAGAGTATGGACTTTGTTGTCTAACACTCCCAGATCCAAATCCCCTGATCTCTGGCTTACTATCAATGACATTATGCAACTTCTGGAATATAGCACTTGTAGTAGTTACAGTGCACATGAAACATGAAAGCAAGGATCAGTTGGATTCCCTCATACTGAAGAAACAAACAAACAAAAGCAGTAACACTAAGAGGTAACAACAGGTATCACTGAACGCTTACTCTATACAAGGTGTTAATACATTATTTCAAACAATTCTCACAGTAACTCTAATGAGGTTTTGTGCTATTTTGGATAACATCTTCATGAAGATTAGAGAGGTGAAAATAACCAAGGTCACAGAAGCTGGTACATGGCAGAGGAAAGAATTGGAAGTCTTTGTCACTTAAATTTAAAGCTCTTCTCCACTACTCTAAACTTCGTTTTCGGAAAATTCATGATACTGGCACTGAAAGATGTGGTAGTATGATAGTGAGGAGTCAAAGGTGTCCCAAATCAAAGAGCCCTCCTTGGTCTTCATTTGCATAGGGAAAACATTTAAAAGGAGTACTGTTTCTTGCCCAGATTCAACTGACAACTATACTTAGGCTGAAAATCAGCAAGAAGGGTGACATTTGTCACTCACACAGCACAAAGGAGGAGTTTAGACAAAGTCTCTGTGGCGGTCATGGAAAATAGTCATTAAATTCTTCTATATAAGAGCATAATAGACTGAAGATCCCAGCTGCCATCTTTTCCACTCTAAGGTTGCATTCACACCCACAAACTAGTCCCTGTCAATAACTAAACACTCCAGGGATAATACTGCAGATAAATTTCTTGGAGACATGAGAATATTCTGCTAAAAGGAATTTTTGACTTGAAAACTCCCAATTGAGCTAGTTGAAATTTACTGAAAACTATGCTCTTAGACTTTCCCTAGCCAATCCTCCTTCCGTCTCTTCAACAGCATCAGATCTGCATTAAGATTGTAGTTTCAAGGTTTAACCCAACTTTCCCAACATAGTTCGATTTCTTCTTCACAGATGTTTCCTCTAAAAACATCTTACTTGTTTCATCCCATCCTGTGGTCTGCTTCCTAGAGACATGAACAGTAACAGATTGTCCATAGTTTCTTGTTAGATGACTTCTCCAATATCAGAGAAAAAACCCTGAAGATACGATTTCCTTCACTGGGATGATCAATGACTGTCTCTAAAAACTTACTCCCCTTGGGCTTACTACTCATTTAAAAGCCCGCTACCTGTGCACCCTGGTAAGTAGCATTTGGGCACCGTGCATATACATTCCAAGGTCCCTAGTTTGTGTCCCAGGACTAACAGAAACAAACCAAGATGAACAACAAAATTAAAATAAAGTGCTTCTCCCTGTCCTTTGATCCTGTTTGCCAGCCTTTGCTTAACTTCACCCCTGCTGGCAACTATCCTAAAAAAAACAAAAAAAAACAAAAGAAAACTACCACAAAAATTCCACATTACATAGTATATGTCACCTTTAAAGTATAATGGGGGAATACATTGCTCATTGTGTGGTATTTAATGAGATTTGAAAGCATGTATAAGGCAGGGATCTTAGTTGCAAACTGAGAAATGGAAGCTGACTGATAAAACAGAAATATAGTTTATACGTTTGAGAAGCTGACATATTGGCTAAAAAGTCAAGCTTTAGACTAAGCTTCCAGTCATTGACTGTGACATCCCCCAAAAAACCACTAGGAAAATCTGTTGTTCATAATAATCTAAATTCCTTAGACCTCCAGCAGTAAAGGAGAAGACAACCTTGAAAAAAATAAATTAATTAATGCTCAGAAGGAAAAAGTCAGGGATAGATATTCACAGGATATTTCAGACCTAGACTGAATTATTTTAATGCAGGTGTTTGAGTGAGTAGGATTGTTTAGGATAGGGTCTGATTTATGGTACAGCAGTTTCACATTGGTGGGCACAGTGAATCAAGAAGAGTCTCAAAGAAATTCTTGAGGTGTAACCTGTTAGCCTACTTAATAAGCTGTTTCAGTTGGTTTCATCTTATCTTTCAGCATCTTGTTCCTGCAGCAAGTGGTAGGTTAATTTTGCAAGTTCTCAGTACTGATTATTAACAAGGAGAGAGGAAGCAGTCCCTGGTCCCAGTAATGTTGACTACAGGGGCAGAGAAGTTTTCTGGCCCTAATATTCCTTAATCAGGGACAGAATTTTATGTTGATTTCCATGCTTAAAGCACTGATACCCTCAAATCATGTTTCTAAATTGTTCTGATGAGAAATAGATGACTTTTCTGCAATTCTACCAGAAATTGTAATAAAAGCAACGACCTCATTAAAACCATTTCTAGGAGTTCTGACATGCAGGAAATGTCACTACTAAAAAAAAACCAAATATGTATGCCTCTCAAACAAACAAACAAAAAAAAATCCCCCTTGGAATTGCTCACTTCTAAATTATAGTCTTGCACAGGTATATCTGATTGACAGAGGCAGAGGTTAGCTCTCAAGCTTGTACCTGAGCGAGGCAATTCCAGGAGGCAACGATTTTGAGTATTATGGGCTTTATTGTAAGGATTGGAACACAAAAGATTATATGTTTCCTAAATATAGCAAGGATGTTCAAAATATTTGATATCCAGAAACTGAAAACTATTCCATCAGGATTCAACCATGGACTGTCAACAATAACCTACATCCTCCATCTGGACTTTAAACAATTACAGCATCAAGTAGCATAAATTATGCATTTCTAGTATAATTCAGCTCTTATTTTAAAAAAGGAAGTAATTTTCTTCATGAAAGGAGAAAAACTCAAATTTTATCGTCCATTATATCCAAATTCAAGTTTAAAGTCTAAGTCATTTCTCCTCTTGCTGGTCTCTCAAATTTCTATCCCACCTTTCAAAATAATAGCTGATGATACCAACACACATAGGAAATAGTTAAGGAAAGGAGAAGAAAATGGGACTATTAGGTAAAATGATTAACTATGTACCTGATACAGAAGGAACGGAAATATGAGTATATCTTTCTGTCAGGCTATACTTGACATCATAACTTCTTCCTTTGCTACCTTTCCACTTCCCTCTGCTCTAAGTTTGCCAGCATTCTTTGCCTACATGGTTGTATTAGTTATGGGAAGATTAGGATTCTGCACAAAACATCTCAATATTAAGTCAATGGCTTAAAAATATTAAAAGTTGTCTGAGGTGTGCCCTGGTGGAACAGCAGTTAGGTTGATCATCTTCGAAGGAGCCAACCACATATCCCTGGGGTATGAGTCCTAGACACAGGGGGAAACAACCAATGTCAACAACAACAACAAGTCTTATGACAGTGTTCATTTAAAGTGATCACCTTGCAAAACATTGTTCGAAGATGCTCGTCTGCCATTTCTGTCTATCAAGAAGGAAAAAATACAGAAATTCAGAGGACAGGATTTACTTTTCAGCAAAAATATGGACGTAGATATATTATTTCCACCCATATTATACTGATAAGAATATTGATGGAGGCATGCCTTGTAGAGTAGTAGTTAGGTCAATTGCCTCTGAAGGACCAGGCCACATACTTCTGAGTTTGCATCCCAAGCTCAAGGAGAAGCAGTCAAACAACTAAATTAAAAAAAGAAAATGCTTCTTCCTCCTCTCTTTTCCTGCCTACCTGCCTATTCACTTTCATTTCTGTCTTCACCTTTCCTTAGAAAGAAAAAACAAAAAACTATTGGCTGGAAAACAATGTTTCTAGCTGCACAATAATGCATCCAGGACAAAGGAGAAAATGACTTTGAAGAAATAACTGTTTCTACCACATGAGATGACTCAAAAGTTTATTTATGCCCTTTTTTTTTCTGAGATTGCAGTAATTTTCCATTACCATTGATCACTAGACAAAACTAAGCTAGAAAGCATTCCCGGGAGAACCCCAAGGTTCAAGACATACTACTTCCTGATTTCATTGTGTGGCATCAATGTTTTTGGTTTTGTTTTTGCCCACTGATAATCAGGCTCATTCAAATATACCAGTCAGCATTTTAAACTCCTTTTGTGAAGACATACATATTCTTGCTCTTTCCACCCCATTCTCTTTGTTGTTTCTAGAATAGATTAAGCCTGATCTTGCTTATGACTCTTCTATTCGATCTTCCTTTTACCTCAAACTCCTTATCTACTTATATTCTCAGGGTTCAAGCCATTCCTTGACTATTTTAGCAGTTGGTCTTACACTGTTCAAGCTAACACTTTCCCCATCTCATCTAAGTATGTTTGTTTCTTTTTATAACTTTGAAAAAGCCTAGCACTGCATGTCTATGTCCTGGCTACTCTCATTGGAATCTAAGTTCCATAAGAGGCAGAGGATCTGAATAGCTACCAAAATGAAGGGGATAGATAGTCAAAAAGCACATTAAAAATACTCTTCATCATTTATTATTAGATAAATGAAAATCAAAACCAAAATCAGATCTCAATTTACACCAGTGAGAACGCCTTATATCAAAAAGACTAGAAACAACAAGTGTTGGTAAGGATATGGAGAGAAACGAACCCTTATACACTGTTGGTGGGAGTGCAGATTTATGTAGCTATTTTGAAGAATAGCATAGGATTCCTCAAGAAAGTAAAAATAAAACTTTCATACAATCCAGCAATCCCAATTCTAGGTATCTATCCAAAGAATATGACAGTATTAATTTGAAAAGAAGTATTCATTCCTCTATTTAATGCAGCACTGCTTACAACAGCCAAGATATGGAATCATCATTAAGTGTTCTTAGATAGAACAGTGAGTAAAAAAAAGATCTGGTATATATACACAATGGAATACTATTCAATTAAACAGGCAAAATCATGTCATTCATGACAATTTAGAGGGAACTTGGGGTATTCTGCATGTGAAATAAGTCAAAAGCAGAAAGACAAATATTAGACTATTTCACCTATATCTGGAACATTGAGAATCAATGTAAGTGAGTCTGATAGGATAAAATTATAATCGACTTTTGGACAGTGACAGCAGAACTGAGGTTATGGGGATAGGGAGTGAGAGTGGGATTCTGTGCTAGAGGGGTTTTTGTTTACTATTTCCTCTTTCCTTTGTTTTGTTTAAATTTTTTCTTAAAAATTCCCCTTATCTGTTACTATGTGGGACCATGGCAAGTTATTAACTATCTGTGGTTAAGTTTCCTCATCTTTAAGAAGATAGTAATGAGGATCAACTGAGTAAAATTTCCATAATGTGTTTACAAAACAGTGTAGCAAATAACGGCCACTGTATAGATATTTAATCATATTATTTTTCTGAGCTCGCTAATAGCAATGCTGGAGCCATGTCTTTATTATTGTTATTCTGGCCATCCTCTGGGTATAAGTTATTTGGTTGTTTTACAGTCTGCCATAGACTCATAGAGTCCATGCCTTGGCCATTGTCTTGAAGCAAGAAAATTAATTACATTGATACCCAAGTGGTTATGTGAGAGATTATCAGTCAAAGTTTTTGTTACAAGAACAAAAACTGATCCTAGCTGATGAATCACAAATGATGTTTTTTTGTTTGATTTTTTGTGTAAGGTATTCATTAGGTTAGCTACGAAACTGTTAGAAGTTTCTACTAAACTAAAATCTTGCCAACCTATAACACTAGTCTCAGTATTCCTGATACTCTTAATAGTTTTACCCTATGGTATGGATTTTTTTATTTTTATTCAAAAAGTATTTCTTGGATGCTTTTAAAGTATCAGGCACTTCTGATATAGAACAAATATGGTGATCAGACCTAGCTCTGTTCTTGGGGAGCTTAGATTCCCATGAGAGAAGCCAGAAAACAAAGACATAGGAATAGACTCTTTCAAAAGTTTAGGAATGCTGAGATGAGATGGAGAAGGAAGATAGTGTTTCGGTCAGACAAATTCTCACTGTTAGACTGGTACTTGACCCCAAACTTCAAGAATGTAGGGGAAATAGTCATGAGGCTCTCTGTAAGAAATTAACTCCAGATAGAAAGTAACCAATGGAAAGAACCTTAAGAAATATGGTATTTAGACTATTCCAGAAATAGTTACCCAGTGCAGCTAGGACAGTGGGAACACTATGGTAAGATATGGCATCAAGAGACTTAGAAGAAAGGGTCATAACTTCAGACTGTATTGTGAAGTCACTAAGAGACTCCCCCCATCTTTTTTCAAATTTATTGAGGTAACTTTGATTTACAAAATAATGTAAGTATAGTTGTGAAGCTTCACTATTCACCAAATATATAACACTTTAAGTATTCCACCAAATTTCCCAGTCTTTCACTCTTCATTGAACCCCTATTCCACTTTTCCCCACCCGCCCCTATTCCCCTCTAGAAAACTTAGTTCTATTATCAGTGTCCAAGGGTTAGTCTTTGTTTTGTCTGTTTGCTTGCAATGTTTGTTTATATTCCAAATATGAGTGAGATAACTAGTATTTGTCTTTCTTCTTCTGTGAAGTCACTAGGAGATTTTGAACCCAGCAATATATAATCTAACTTCTGTTCAAAAGGATTTTTTCTGGCTTATGTGTGAAGAATGGAGTCAAGAAATTGAGCAGTTGAAGTGATGGAAGGTAGTCGGAGATTATTACGATGATACAGTCTGCAGGTGATGGTGACTAAAACCAAGTTGGTATAGCCCACTGTGTGAGTGGAAGAATGGAAGTCATATTTGCTGAAATGAGAATGACTACAGGAAGATAAGTTTCATGGAAGGAGTAAGTGTCCACAGTTAAAGATTTTGGTGGAGATGGAGGGCATTTTAAACTGGATATGCCATTCGTGTAACTATTAAAACAGTAAATTCTAAGGTAATTTGAGATTGGAATTCAAGGAGGCAGGTCACTTTTAAATACATTTTCTATATGTATTTGTGTCAAATCAACAGAAATTTTGAAAAAACATAGAGAATTTGAAAAAGGTGCCATGTTGTAATTGAATTTTATAAGGTTCTAAGAAAGTTAAGGAGAAAATAAGGAAGATAATTTTCATATAAAATTCTATAAATTCTTGCTTTATTTAATATTGTAAAATAGACTAGGTACTTTTTTTCTAACTTTTTTTATAAAGTCAAGTTGATTTTTTTGGCTATTCTAAAATTAAATGACACCATATGTATTTTTTCCACATTCATTTTATTTCAGTAGTTACTTTCAAATAAATAGAGTTTGTGTTTGCATCTCACTGTGCATATACTTTCTCCTAAGAGAACAATTTTAATTTTACAAAGAATGTGTCTTAGCAGAGGGTGAGATGACATCTCCCTGACAAAGTTAGTGGTATAATTAAAATGTGTATGAGGCAGATAGATGGCAATTGACTCCCTGTGGTTCCCTCTAATACAGATTCTCTAAATCACAGGCCTTGGTTATGACTACAGCAGTGTGTTGCCATCTCCCTAACTACCTTCTTCACAATCTCATGCACCATGCAGAGGAAAGATTTTGCCTTACTAGCTGTATGAAGTAGTATGAAGCCTGAACACCATTTTGCACATTTTCTTTAATTGAAGATATATACTAAGATAAAAATTTCAAGTTCACAAAAGAGGAAAAATGGTTCTCCATTTCCTATAAAGCAAGATTTAGAAAGTAAAATGACTTCACCTTCTAAACAGTCTAAAAGCTCTCATTAAGCAAAAACAAGTTGCTTTGGATACCACAATTTAATGGAATGTTGCCCCAACTGAGCTGTGTTGTAGAAAGCTGTCACATCCTAGCAAGAAAAGACAGAATTGAATGCTGCTCATTGAACACAAATGCTATAAAGCCAAAATCACAAAGACGAAATACCACAGCTGAAAACTTTGGGTAAGCAACCAGGAATAAAGGATATCAGTATTTACTACAATTCTACAAACTCATGACCTAAGACTGAGATTATTATCCACTCCTAAATATATATGAATAATAGATACTCTGCTCAGAGCAGCATTATTCATAATTGCCAGAATACTAAAAACAATTTAAATATGCATCCATAGACTAGAGAAATAGTGGTATATTCAGGCAATAAAATTCTATATAGCAATTACAATTCATGAATTAGGTGACATACAACAATACGAATGACTCTCACAAATATAATGCTAACAAAAGGAAATCAGACACAAAAGAACCTTTACTATAGGGCTCCATTTACAGAAAATTGAAAGCTGGCAAACCTGTGCACCTGGGAATTTGGACAGCAGGTGTCTTCAGGGTAAGTGCAAGGTACAGTCATTGAGAGAGGTCATGGGTGAGGCTTCTAGGTTAATGTCAGTGTCTATTTCCTGATTTGGATGATGCTTACCAAGAGTGTTCACAACAGAATAATTCCATTAACTGTCCATATTTTTGTTTTGTTTCCTGTTCTTTATGTGTGTTATACTTTAATAAGAAGCAACTTTTAAAAAATGACTGCATAAATCCATTTGAAAGGAAGAGTTAAAGTTCTAGCTAACAGAAATTGTATGGTAGCCCTATTTAACCTCAATTGCTGCTAAACACAAGCTGCAGTGAAGAAAAAAACAGTGCTCTCTTTAAGCTACATTAATATAAAATCACAGAGGGGGAAAATTAGTTTGTGACTGCCGTCACTTTTGCCTGCTAGGGGAATGGAAATGCCTCTCTAGGAAAGATATCTCATAGTTGAGAGCAAAATAGCTATTTTGGATGTAGAAACTGGGCATCGTGGCAGAAGACAGCATGAGTGAATTAAATTGCTCTGCCTAGAAAAATATCAAGAATGGATTTGTAGGAATTTAAAATCTGGCAGGTGGGAGTAGCAGGTGGAGTGAGAGACTTACCAGATCCCCATCTCTTTAGTAATTTCAAGCACACAACTTGGGCAGTGCTCCTGTCTGGTTTTAAATGGAGCAAAGCAAAGGAAACATCAGCAAGAGGTAAGGATGCTTAATATTATAAAAAATTAAAAACTAAAAGTATAAACAGGAGAAAAATAGAATGCAAAAAATAACTTAGAGTAACAACCTTATCAAAACAGCAGCACCAATAAATAAACCTGACGGACACTAAGATAGAAGTGGCCCTTCAAACGGGAGACAGGGTTTGAACCATTTTATTTAAACTTTACAGAACAGGGTGATTCCAGATTTAGAGATATTTTGTTTACATCAACCTTGCATAGTATCTCAGTTAATACAGCATTTTTATATTTCATCTCCACCAAAATTTTATAAAGTGGTCATTGTTAGTTGTATTGTCTACCTAAGGATATTGAGATTCAGACCAGCAGAGAAAGCCATGCCTCTGCATCCTGCTAGTGTTTGATGGAACCAGAAATCAAAATGACTATATTCTTCCCACTACCTCCCATTACCTCAAAAAGATTAATAAGACCTATTCCATACGAGATAAATTTAGGGGTTTTTTTTAGATCTATGACTACTTTACCTTATTATTTAATTGAAACTATTGGCTACAAATGGTTTCATTCTAGGTTTTTTGAGAGTATTTTAAGTGTGATGCTTGAAAAACACAGAAAATAAAAGAAAAAAAATTATCTATTCATTATTATCATCACTCAGGGATATTTTAGAAAAGTGGGGTGAGAGAGACAGACTAGACCATCAGTCTAGGTCTGTTTCCATAATACCCCTGTAGGAGAGCAACAAGAAAATCCCACTCTTTCACAAAGTACTGCTGTTAAAATTAGATATTTGTGAAAACATCGATCCTTCACTTTAATGGTTAAAAATGTCTAAGCATCCAAAGTCCTTGTAAGTAGTAACAGATTTAGTAAGCAGTCACCTTACTGATAAGGAATTCAAGCATTTTTTAGAAACCTAGAGCAAGAATCCGCTTTGGAGAGAAACAGACGAACTAGAAGGTGAGTTAGAAAGGTCAGCTCTGCTACTCATGTGTAATTTTCAGCAAGTTAATTTACTAAGGATTCAGGGCTTCAGTTTCCTTATTTATGAAAGGAGGATCGCAATACTGACATAATAGAGCTGTCACGAAAATTCAAGTGCGCAATGCAGTAAAGCACCCTAACACGGTATGAGAAGTGCTCACTAAACACTTCTTATAGTCAGACAAAATCATGATGGCACTAGACAGGTAACTGCACTTTGCAGAAAAAATCTGACCCTCTGTCTGCTTTTGTAGGTACAATTTTATTAGAGCACAATCAAGTCCATTGTTTATGTGTCATCTGTGGCTACTTTTACACAAGAACAGCAGAGTTAGGTAGCTGTGACAGAGATCATATGGCCCACAAAACTGAGACTATTTACTATATTCCCTCTCACATAAAATGCTTCTATAGAAGGTATAAGGAAAAAACCTTGGTAGTTGGGCCCTAAAAATCTTAGCCTTCGATATGTGAATTTCACTTATAAAAGGGACATTGCTACATAAAGGATCAATTCATATTGCCCTAATTTGGGGAAAAGTTATTAAGGTTAAAAACAATAATAATAACTCTTACAAACTGTGTCCATTCACACAATCAGATAATAGTTTCAGTAATCAAAGTCATTAATACTATTTTTAAAAAATCCCCAAATATACAAAACATGTAAAATTTTAACACAGGACTTTTTCTAAAAATCATGAGCTTTGTGATTAGATCATTATAAGCAAAAGATGCATCATTAAAATAAAGGTTATTACCATCTTCTGTTTGTGTAATAACATTTAAAATATATTACACAAATGGCTTGCTCTGGTGGAGTAGCAGATCAGTCAGTTGCCTTAGAAGGAGCACAGTACATGTATATACCCCAAGGACACAGATTCACATCCCAGGTCCAGAAGGAACAACCAATGTGAATAACTAAATAAAAAAGCAAAATAAAGTGCTTCTTCCTCTTCTTATAAAAATTTGTAAGAATCAACCTTTATTATTATTGAATAGCAATGGTAACACTAACAACAAAAATTAACTGCTCATCAGTCTCAGTTATCTAGTAATTTCTAATTCAAGAGATTATTAACCTCAAAAATTGAATACTCTGACATTTTTTCAGCTATTTTTATATTTTCTGAAATTTTAACTGTGGTCATTTGTGTTTTACAACAAAAATAGACCAAAAATTATTTTTATAAGTAGAAAAAAATGCAAATCTAACCACCCAAACTCATTTACCTGTTATAGTCCTTGTCATTGAGAAGTTTGGGGAAAAATGCTAAAGACAGTCAAAGGCAAAAATAAAGGAAAAGGAGGCTAAGAGCTACCAGTGTTGAAAGAATAAAAGATAAGGGGGAAATAGCCTAAGGAAGCAGAAAATCAATTAAATCATCATCATCATCAAGCTAAGAAGACCCCATGTGAGAAAAAGGAGTTAGGAGTCATATATTATTACAAGGGCAATAAACATACAGGAAAGGGAAGGAAATGAAAACAGAATTCATACAAATCAATGAGTCTGAAGAAGAGAGACATGAAAATATATTTGGTTTCATCAATAAGAACAGCAAGAAGTTAAATAAAGGCAGAAGAAGAGATTATCAGAAATCAGTTCAGTAAGAACATGATTGATATAACCCATTTGAAGTTGGAAAGGAATACATTACTTTCTATGTATTCCAAAGAGAACTGCCATATGTCTAAAAGAACAGAATATGAGATGCACAAAATATAATGGAGAGTGACTATTATATTCCACAGAATGATAGAGAAATGAAAGAAAGGTAGATAGGTTCTATAAAGCATCACTAAATACTTTCCCATTCTAATAAAATATCATGTGGTTTCTTAGAAGTTGACGAGGTACAGACAGTTTCCTCTAGCCAATATCTAAAGGAAAAAATCATCAAATATATCAAAAGATATTGATATTGATGAACCAAGGAAAGCGATGTTGAAACTAATGTGGAAGACTGTCATAGCTCTAGCACTGAGAATTCCACTAAACTCCTCAGTCCTAGACAGAACCTTGGCAGTCAAGTTCTACCAGTGGAAATGTGAAAGGATAGTAGTTTCTAACGCTTATATTCAGTCTAAGAAAAGAGATCCATTCAGCAAACCATCTGCTCATTAACAAAGAACATGTAACAGGCGCAGCCCTTTACCTTAATGCCTAGGCATAAAGATCAAACCGTGTCTTCTTCTGCACAGGGTGAAGGGACCAGCTTCCCCCTGTCCCAGCATCTCCTTCTGTATCTCCATCCGCTAATCAGGATGAGAACAAAAGGGAGACTGACAGTGAGAGCTAGTGATTAAAATAGAAAAGAACTTTAGTAAGAGCTTTTTCAAGCACCATTGAGAATATTTTAGCTTCTTCCTTCCAGACTTGAAGAGGATACATATATCCCTTCATACTTTTTTTTTTCAGCTGAAGACAAACAGAAAACTGGCCCAGGATTCACATATCCAAAAAAATGAAATGTTTTTATCTAAGATATTCTCCAGTAATTTAATATATTTCAGAAAACAATTTAAGATACTCTGTAACTTCCTGCATACTTCACTTTTTAGCTCTTTTATAATCATGAACTGAAGTTGTGTCATATTTTTATGCTTCTTTATCCAGAAAGGGAAGTTCTGAACTCATTGTTTTCCTAGCTGTGCTCAGGCAGAACTAGTGAGGACCAGTTGTGCTGTAAGTACCACCTTTGTTAATAAAAGCTTATATGTATATCTATGTATATATGAAACGCATGCATTATGATTATTTGCACTTGACAAAAAGACTGAACCTTAAATTAAATAAACTGCTTCCCTTCCACAACTAATATGATCAGAATTAAAATTTAAATAAGGCCTGCCTGGCTCAAAATAAATCCACATTACTCTGCTATACTATCAAAAGAAACCAAACTTTTGCTCTGATAACAGGGTTTCTTAGGCACTTGACTGAGTTTTATAAGAAAAAAAAAAAAAAACAACATGAGAAAAGAACTGCTTTCTGAGGAGCCTTAGGCTTCTTTCTATGTAATAGTATTAATGGTACTTAGTAATCTACTTTCAAAAGGCTAAAATGAGAAGGAATTTTAATACTTTTATTTTGTGAGAGGTAGAACTCATTACTTATCAGAAAATATGAAAACCATTATTGTTCAGAGAAATTAGAGGCATTCAGAAAAGTAATGAATTCTAATTCAATAGGATGTGCCAGGCATTTACTAATAAGGCTCATTCTATTTATTCACTCAGGATTGAGTTCATATAGTACCAATGTTACATAAAGGTCTGTTTGTTTTTATTGAAGAACTTTTAACCTACAATGTTCTGTACTATATTTACAGCAGCACATAGATGAAAATATGACATTTGTTTTTGCCTAGAAAAAGCTCATAACCTAATCAGGGATAAAACATACTTGAGGAAAATTACAAGAGCAATTTTAAACCAGCAATCTTTGCAAATTAAGACAATCAGAATACACGGTTTACTGGTCAATATAATAACTGAAAAAAATTACTTTAAAAGTAATCATCACATAATCACCAGTATATGGTGAAATACTAAAAATAAGATATTATACAGGTCACAAAGTCAATGACATGCCTCAAATTCAATGGAGAAGAAGACTAACCAGGTTATGTTTTGATTCAAGGATGACAAATTCTAGAAATCAACAAACATCATAAAGAAAAGTTGAAATTTAAGTCCTAAAGAGAAAATCAACTTTGTCACATTAAAGCTTACTTCACCACATTCCTGTAATGTACTCATCTAGCCTCCAACTCTTTTGATAATTACACTATATTTATGTACCACTCATTGAACATGTTTCCATAAATGGTTAAATTATTTCCCCAAGAAAGCTTGACTCCCTAATGCTTATTAAAGCTCATTCTAACTTTTTCATTATGAGAACTTTGAGAGGTGTAATGAGGATTCTAAGCAAAATCAATTGTGTGCTGGATGCACAATTATTGGGATCTTTAGCATATATGCAATAAGTAAATAAGCACAGAACAGTCTTGCTGTGAAAGGATTCAAAATTAAATAAATGATGGAACTACAATTGAGGAAGCAGATTATGTCTCACCAGGTGTTGTGGGAATATGGAACCACACTGTAGTAATGTGAGTTGTGTTTTTTTTTTTTATTTTACTGCTTATTCTCTGAAACAATTGGAAATGCCCCAGGAATGACATTAAGACAAATAATTTATGCCACACAAATCATTAAACCATAAGCAATTCCATTAAGTAGCTTCCCATTGGTAGGCTGAACTAAAACAGCTGGCTTGCCGGTTGGATATTGAAGAAAAAATAAAATTCCTTTTGCAATCAAAACCCCTTCTCTCAGATTTATAATGAGTTTCTTTATTTAAAGTGACCCGAGGAAAACAAAACAGCCTAATTAATGCTGACAACTAGAGTCTGAGAAAATTCCAATCGGTTGTTTACTTTAAAAAGGCCCTAGATGGTTTATGGTTAAAAAAAAACAATAATAATAGATAGTATTTAACAAGTGCTTACTAAGTGTCCAACACTATTTTCAAAATTGAATTTCTTATTAACACATTTAATCTTCACAAATACTCTGGAAATATTTTGGGGCATGGCTAAGTAACTTGAAGAGACCAGTGCAAAATGGATATACAGAATCCTTTGCTAAGGGATGAAAACATGATTTTCTTTCTTCAGAACCCTCTCTCTTTAACTGTCATAGAGTTTTTAATTTGCTATTTAATGTTGTGCTCTCTCCTACATGGAGAGCCATCATTATTTTCCTCCCTTAAAGATTAGACATCTGAGGACAAAGAATGTAAACTATTCATCTAAACAAGATAGCTGATTCAGGGAGGGCTACAGGACAGGCCACAGAGCCAAGGAAACCTGATGAGACTTTTCTGGGAATCCTGGAATCCTGTACCACTCTTAGGAAGATAGCTTATTTTGTCATTAGACTTGAACCTCTAGGAAGATACAAGGTCTGAAGTTGCTGCCATTATCATCTTTCCAGCTGAGGCTATATCTACAAGCAATAACAAAGGACATAGAACCAAAAGATGGTGGCAGAATAGATGTTTGACATTTTGAATTCTTAGTCAAGATAAACCTTTTTTTAGAATTCTCAGTTACATTGGCACATAAGTTCATCTGTGGCTGATTCTTAATTCAGCTAGGTTTTAGATCTATTCTAGGCAGAAAATCATTCCTCTCTCTCATGAAAGATGCTCTGATCCTTACCACCATGATCTATGGAAATGTTACCTCACATGGTGAAAGGGGTTTTGCAAATGTGATTAAAACAATGTCAAGGAAGAGAGGAAATTTCCCCTTACTCATCTAGGTTCTACTTAGGTTGGTCTAGGAATCAAATTAACACAGTAGGGAGAAAAAAATGGGAATCTACATAGATGTGAATTCCTAAGACAAGGAGACAAAAGAGGTGGTATATATCCTGAGTTAAGAAATGGGACAGGGTTCCAGGGCTTCTAGGAGAAAGGAGGAGGACTGTATGATTAGGAGAGTGTGACTTACAGGATGATGACCAGATGCTCTGTAATTATGTATTTTCCCTACCATATAGATAACCTTTTTATCAGAGAAATCTATTTCCAGCAAAAACTCTTATTTTTGATATATCCCCCAATTTGTACACTCCTAGGTAGCTAAAGAAGTGGTAAAATTTTCTCATGAGCCTATATGGCCTCATTGACTTCAGTTCAAAATAATCTGCAGGCCAAAGTGACACATCTCATAAAGGCCTGTTCTGAACATCCTAGGGAAGACCTACCCTTCAGTAAAGAATCTTAAAGTCAGGAGATTCTCTGGGTAGACACAATGCAAACACAATGGTCCTTGTTAGAGGGATGCAGGAGGATCAGAGTGATATAAGGAGATGTGATGACTGAAACAGAGAGTGGAGTGATGTGGGACCATGAGCCAAAGAATGTGCACAGTCTGCAGAAGCTGGAAAAGGCAAGGAAATGAATTTTCCCATAGAGCCTCCAAAAGGAACCCTGCTGATCCTTTCCACACTTCTGCCCTCCTGAATTACAAGATAATAAATTTGTGTTCTTTTACGTGACTAAGTGTGTAGTAATTTATTATTGCAAAAATAGCAAACTAATATAACATCTCTTACAGAAAGAGGCCTGACATATATTTATACCAGGATACAGAGTAGGAGGCCATAACTTATTTAAGTGTAAAATGAAAAAATGTGGAGAACTTTCTGCTAACAACACAAACATAAATTTGTTTTCTATTTCCTATGTCCTATCAAAATAAGCTTCCAGGGAGGTAGTTAATGTTTACTGCCATGTCACTAGTGGTAGTTGATGACAATTTTGCCTAATCCTCAAGCTTTCCCTTTTTCCCTCCTAGAACCCACAGTGTTTTATTAATGGCTTGATGTTGCTGCAAACACCATTTCCCACAGTGCCACCCCACTGCATAGTTCATGTTGTCTGTTCACAAAAGTTCAATCCATCTTAAAAAAAGTTTTATTCTTTCTCAAGAAGCTGCATCACAGTCCAATAGCCTCTCTGCATGGCTAGTCCTATCCATAGTAGTGATACTACTGGACAGTTTCCTGAGAGAGATGCCCTGGGCAGTGACTATCCATACTCAGTGGTGTCCAGTTATGCATAAAAAGATAAACTTCTTCCTAATGCAAACATGACCAAGGATCTAGGATCATTCCTGGAGGTAAGAGTCCATGGTGAAACAGGGTTTCTCTCCATATTTTGTTGTTGTTCTCTATAATTTATTTTCTGTGCCACTTTTAGGACAGATGTGATAGTTTATGAGGAAGTTAGTATGACAGATTCTAAAATTTCAGGAACAATCTCATCTGAACAATCTCATTTTTCAACCCTTCCTTGCTCCCTATACCACTGTGGGATATGACACACACCAAAAAGCCTGCTCCCTTCTTGTTCACCTTGTGTCTTATCATTAGCAGATACAGCTTTATTCTGATCTTCAGATAAACCTAAAAACAGAGGTATAGAGCTCAATCTCTGTTAACTTGGTTAAAGGAAGAAAAATCCTATTTTTCTTCTGGATATACATATTTGGATTCTTACCTTGAGTGTTAAACAAGTTCCCTGCTGGTGATGTCTGAAGAATTGTTGCTGTAATCTCTGCTATGAATATATTTGCATGAAGGATACAGAAAAATCCTAATAAAAAAATATCATCCTCAGGGAAGAGCTCCCTATGAGTTGTCTGAAGAAAGAGGCAATTCTGATGATAACATGCAATGTGTCATTCAGATTTGTGCTGTGGCCTAGCCCCCTGGGCTAGAATGTGGTTCTATAGAGAAAGAAGTTACAACTCCAAAAAGACAGAAATGGCCTAGGTTGTATTCAAAGGAAATAAACATGAGAAAGTACTAAATAAACTGGAGTGTTGGCACAGGCACTGGGGATTTGGTCTTCAACACAGAGGTTTATAATACTCAGCTTTGACATGCTGATGGCGAAGGTGTCTCAGCTCCAGCTGGACCGAACCCAGCTTCTAGGAGGAGAGGTGATGGCAGCCACATTGGGATTCCCAGTGCACACAGCTCAAAACAGCAGCAGCCAAGATAAGAGAATAAAGACAAAAAAGTCCAGTTAACTCTTAGAGGAGACTGGAGGGAAATCAAATTTTTCAGCAGACTTGATGGGGAAAAAGAGCCAGAAAAATAGAACTTGCTTCTGTTCATGTGACTGAATTTTCACTTCTGAAAACAATTGAGCCCAAATAAAATACAGTTCATCATGTGTGTTTTTGTCCTTTCTTCTAATGAATTTTTTCTTCTTACATGCATATAAGCAGCCCAATCCATCTGCCCCCTGTTGTCATTCTCTCTGCCTCACAATCTCTGCCTCACTATAGAGCCCCTATAGGCTTTATTTTCCTTAGTGTGTTTTCTTCAGAAAATGAGTCATTGTAATTTGTGCCCTCTATAGGGTATAAATCAACAACCCAGGAATGTCTTTCAAAAAGTCCTGAGAACCATCACTTTGAAATTCAATCATCATGAAGGATAAGGCCCCTGTTTCCCAGTTTCTGAGGGAGGGTGTGAGCTGAACTTCAACAAGGAAAAATTAAAGACTGATGGACTATTCACATTGACTAACCTCCCCACTTCTTCAGCACTTTTCTGCTAGCTCACCCCAGCACTTAAAAATCTTCCAACCTTTTGTTTCAGCAGAGTGGCTAAATCTTTCTCCCCTGAGATAGCCCTGACCTCCTTAGTCTTGAATGAAGTCTTCTCTGTTTTTTAACTGGTCTGGGGCAACATTTCCTTTATGAAGGAAGGGAATATTAAAATTCATTATTTAGAGGTCTAACGTCCCACTTTCTACAACTTTGTTTCTGTCTTGTGCAACCTGTATGTAGTCTATCCTTATCTAATTGAATAGTTGCCTGGGTTTCTACCTGTTTCTCTTAAATGCTAAGATAGTTGCATCTTGAGAGTGATCATAAAAAAAAGAAAACTAGATTAGATCCAAGCCACATTTCAGTCAGGCAGAGCCCTGAGGCCCCTATTAATTTTATGTACATATTTAATGTATACAACTCAATGAATTTATGAATATGTATAGATCTGGACCAACACCATCTTCAAGGCTACGAACTTATCCAGCACCTCCAAAGTTTCCTCCCACTCTATTATCATCATCAAACATTTGCAGGTGTGTAAACACAACACAAAATCTATCATCTCAACAAATTTTAAGTATATAGCGCATACTGTTAGCTATAGGCACTATGACCCATAGTAGACAGAACTTATTTCTTACATAAGTGAAACTCTGTATCCTCTGAGCATCACCTCTCCATTTTTCTCTCCCTCCCCAGTTCCTGAAAACCATCATGGTGCTCTCTGCTCCCAAGTTTAACTGATTTGATTCACATATAAATGAGATTACAAAATATTTATCTATGTCCATAATGTCCTCCAGGTCTACCCATGCTGACACAAATAGCAAAATTTCTTTTTTGAAGACTAAATAATATTCCAGTTTATGTCTATACCACACTTTCTCTATCCATTTATCTCTCAATGGCTTGAGCATTTAAGTTGTTTCAATAATTTGACTATTCAGCGGTGATTGTGAGGGTGAAAGTGTTTCTTCACCATTTCCATTTAACTTCCTAAAAGTAAAAAATTCTTACCTATAGGAATGAAAATCCAACTGGGCAATTAAATAAGTCAAGGGACAGTTTGAGAGACAGAATGTATAAAATACCTACCTAGAAAATACTGTATCTACACACATTGCTCAATCCTTGCCCCTATTGGGACATAATATGATATATCATTAAAGATGTCTGCATTACGGACAAAGGGTCTGGAAGCATTTTCCTATAATGTCCACTCTTTTGAATGTATGTCTCTTATTTTCTATGACAAGGAAATGAGAGTAGTTATCAGCTTGGCATTTTTTGATTGAATCAAGTTTCCACAGCAATGCAAGTCAAAAATATTTTCCCCCAAAGAAAAGCTTTAATAGCCTATCATTCATGTTTAAGGAGAGAAATAAAAACAGAAAAAAATAAAACCACATTTTGTAAGAGGAAGATTAAAATTCCATTGTGTTCAAGTATTTCAAGCATAAAACCTCCTGAAATCCACTGTCATCTAATCGCTCTGCTCTAGAGGAGTAAACTAGTCCCTGTTTGAAAAGCAATTAACTCTTTTAGACCTCAAAGGAGAGGACAATGTTGTTTATCACTCATCTTCTGGTTTAAGTGTGAGGTATTTAGGACTATCATACATTCAATTATCCCTCTTTGGGGTTGTTTTATATCTTTAGGAGGGCACTTTGATGTTTTATGACAGCATTTTATCCAAGGAAATGAAGAAAATGTAGTATAAATATTTGGGTGTTTCACACTGATAGTATCTCTGTGGTTTCAGCAAATGGTTCTGGCAAGTTTCCCCACATAATGACTGTACTCTAACACAAATACTAAACCCACAGAACCAAGGGCAATGGAGCAAGAATGTTCTAATTGTATACTGAACACAATCTACTGCAGAAACTTTTAGAGAATAAATTTTAAAAAATTTAGCTTGCTTTTGTCTTGTTATTTCAAGCTATTGCAACTTCAATAAATAACAAGGTGAGAAAGCAGTTTAATATAATAATTAGAGCATGAAACGTGGAGTCATAGGTACCTAAGAATATCTCCCAGCTTCATTATTTAATCCTTGTGTGACCTTGAGTAGGCTACTCTCTAAGGCTGTTTCATCATCTATAAAATATAGCTACTAAAACCTACCTTAGAGTGTTATTCGGGATATTGGGTAAATGTCTAGCACAGTGTCTGTCATATTGTAGGTATTACATAAGTATATAATTATGTTGATGCAGTAAAATTGATCTGAGGTTGTCATCCTATCATAGGAGAAATACAAAATTGGAAAACATGGCAAGTCATTATCTTATTAGTAAAATACTGAACTTCACAGGAAAGCTATTTTGAGCTTTGTTTCTATTAAATAAATAGTTAGTTTTCCTCCTGATGCAAGTCATGTCACTGAGGAAATTAGGGAATTCACCAGCCTAATCTCATAATCATAAAAACTCATGACTGATCTTGAAAACACATATTCACTTCAAGGTAATGTGGAGTATCATCACTGAGGATTGTTGGCAAAGAGAGAACAATACATGAGTTACAAGGGAAAAGAGTTATTTTTAAATCAATAATAATAGAATTACATAATGTTCTCTTTGAGCTACTGGAGGTCAGAATGAAAATACAGTGGATGGCTCAATAGAACAGCATAACTGGACTTTGTGGTAACAGATAAGGTGACAGTGAAAGTCAGGTGCAACAGTCTTATAAGGAAAGTGCACTTGCCATACTGCCAAACAAAAGACAAGATGCCTTTGACACCAAAATGTCTTGATCCATTCTTTAGTGCAAAATATGCTCATGGAACTCATCGCAGAAGTAGCTTTCAAAGAGTCTAGGATAGTTCTTTACACCATGGGCTCGGATACCAAACTTGCTTAGGTCTGGCCCTTACACTGCCATTGACTGGCTACATGACTAAAACAAGTCTCCTAGCCTCATTCAGTTTCCTAATTTTCCAAAATGAGGACTACAATAGGAGAAACTCCAGTCCCACATGCTATTTTGTATATTGAATGAGTTAATATAAGGAATGTTCTTAGAACAGTCCTTGACACAATGTAAATTCTTAGTCAATTTAACTATATTCACCTTTAATTTTTCTTGGCCTTCTCTGCATATCAAGCTACCACAACTGCCTAGTCTTAACATTTCCACTTCTCTTTCACCCACAACAGTAGGCAATGAAGACCTTCCCCCAAAGCCTTCAATAATTCTAGGAGAAGTTCTTGACTTAACTCATGACCCTATTCCTCTTTGGCTCATTTGCTTTCCATACTCAGACTTATCTTCATATTCCTAGGATTGGAATTAGTTAATCAACCAAACTAATCCCTATCTATAAACTCAGTCCTCTATCCCCTCTCTCCACCCTCCCTCCTCTCCCTCCCTTCTCTTCCCCCTCTCTAAACCTAGTTTTCACCATGATCCTATTTGACCAAACTATGGTCAATTTCCATCCAAAATAGTTTCATATTTATTCATGTGATAAACATATGCTAAACCAGGAAATAGGAAATTTGAGAATGAGGCTCTAGGTGCTGACAAAGAAAGTAGCTGATATTAGATGTATTTTTGAAATGTCTAGCCCAGCTCAGAACACTTCCAGAGTTACGTCTCTATTTAAAGTGAAACTGTCTGATTTCTAACTCCAGTTTAGTACACCATGCTTTGCATAGCATAACTTTGGATCGTTGAGCACAAGTGATTGCTCAGACACTGGATCTGGCACAACAGCAATTCAATCTATAGTCTAAATTTTTTTTCAATGACTTGCTTTGTCATGTAAGAAAAAATAAGTGATTTGGTCCAATTAGACTCCCTTGTAAATCTGAACCAAGAATATTTGGGTCCATTAGTGATAGGAGGTAAAGTGGAAGATGCTGTGAAGAAGAGTTTTGTGCTATGGCAAACTGTGTTAATTACACATTAATCACCTTAAGTGTTTGATTGCTGAAAGGACTCAGAGGATGCAAAGGGTTTATACTGCATAATAGCCTTATTATAGACAAAAAGTATAGGTCAACAACAAGAGAAGAACACACATTGAGAGGGGCACACAGAGCTCAGAGACAATTTCTTTGCCCTCCCTTGTTTGTATTCATTCATACAGAACACACTCTATCTTTAGGTCCCAAATCTGCAAGCAAGATACATCAGCACAAAGAAGTCTCAGATAAACTTCTGGAAGAGATATCTTAAATTGAGCTATCTGATCAGCCTTGACCAGTCTAATGCCCCTGACCCCCGCCCACAAAAATCCAATTATTATTACTAAAGAATGCTGACAGACTGACATATCCTTCTATGGATACATGGTCATAGAACTTGATACATATTTTAGGTAAAATTCCATCTTGTTGACCAAGATAAGTAGCTTTGGAAATAATCATATGACTAGACCAAATGAGATTAACCCTTAAACACACAAACTTAAACTATAACTGAGTAGAAACTATGCATAAGAATAGGAGGCTGTTTAATGGAAAGAGGAATATAGAGGAGAAAGAAGAAGAAAGAAGGAAGAAAGAAAGAAGGTAAACAAAACAAAGAGGTGGGGAATGGGAGAAATATAAGTGTTTTGGGACTTTCTCCATCTTTAATGATCTTACAGATCTCATTCCATTTTGTCTTCATTCAAATAAACTCAGTCAGTACTTGCTCTTTACATAACAAAGAAGTCAGAAATATTACTCTCAGTAGATCTTTCTAGACATGGCAATAATATATGGGTTTTTCAGACATATGTTAAGGTTAATAGAGACCAAGTAAGTTATATGCTTTCCACTATGAGTTATTAACTACATGAGAAATCCATATGAGTAACAATATAGATGATATAGATATATAGTAATAATACAGATAACAACTATGTTAAATTAACATAGTTGTTATTATAGTCAATAAGCTAATATTAGTTTACTACAGGAATCAGGGGCATTATAATACATAACAAATAACATACAATACATAATATATAACACATAGTCTGCCAAGGCAACGGTTTCAAAAGAAAAAATTCAGAAATATTTGAATTAAGAAGGCCAGTCTCAACCATCAAGTGAATCAATTCTTCTTCCTTGGGAAGCTATGAGTTAGAAATAAAAGAAAAGATTCAAAGTCTTGTACCTGAAGTCCTGTCATGAATAAATGAGAAGAGGAAACTGAGGTTTCCATAGTAAATTTAATTGACATGATATATAGTATTAATGATCTGTTAAAATACCACAGATGACAAGTCTACCTTTAATCGAGGTTCTGTATTTTTTAGCTCTTGTCCCGGAGAATTGACACCATTGAGTTTCCTCAAACTCACCCACATACAATGATCTCTACTGTGATAGAAGGGCAAAGAGCATCCCAACCCACTCAGAGAAATTTACTTTACAGAGAAAAACAAGGAAAGTGAAATTCTGAATAATGAAGGTGGCATGATATCCTTTATGGCAGTTAAAGTTTTTTGAGTTGAGATAGAGGCAAAGATTTGCTCCTGGAAATCAGCCTGCCACTTTGTACTTTTGTAGCAAATAAAAAACAAAAACAAAACAAAACAAAACAAAACAAAAAATTGTTCTGAACTCAATTCATTGAATGTTCAAAAATTAATCAGCTTCCTTTCACATTAGCATCCCATTTACTCTGTGCTTCCAAGATTCTTTCTGACACTACAATTAGGGAAGCTGAAATACTGAAATAAAAGCATTTACTATAGTTACTTCTCTCCACTTAGGAACACAAATTATTAGGGGAAATGTAGGAGACTGCCTGCAGAGATATGTCTTCCAGTCCCTTGTTACAGACTCTTTTCATAGAATATCCTGAGGGGTATTAATTGGCTCTCCTAGTGTGCCCAGTCCTACACCACACAAGAATTCTTCTGGTTAATGTCCATATTAAAAAGCAAAAATATAAAGGTTTGGGTTCAAAAGTAAATGCAAATGTCAAAGAATATTCACAAAAGAAAATTTACAGAATGTAAAAAGTAATCATTTGAGAACAGGGATCTAATACTAAATTCTCAACTTCACAAATATCTAGAATCAAGATAGGAGGTTAAGAAGAGAGTGCTAGAATCATCACAGTAAACAGGAATTCAAAAGAGTATTGTAATCTTACATTAGATAATGTTAAAAAGTAGTTTTTATATTTCAGATTTTAATATATACCATAATTTTAATTTAAAAATACATAAATATTTTAAGTTATGAAGGCATACTAGATATATGCTATCAAAAAATTAAAGAACATAGGAAAGAACAAATCTGATCTTACTGCTCTACCTAATTGCGGTGATGGCTGAAGTCTGGGTGACCTATAGGGATGACAAACTTCCATTTCCAGCAAACAACTAGCCTGGCTAGGAGACCCTTCCAGGAGTCTAATTCCAGATTGCTGATCCCAGGAAAAGGAAGGCAATTACCAGTTTGAAATTCCCATAGCCTATTGCTATAAACTTTCAACTTAGTAATCATTTCTTCATTGTCTCTCTTGGTCTAGAAATATTTAACTCTGCTACCTAAATTGGAAGCCCGAAGTCAAGGGAGATAAGAGACTTTGCTTTTTTCTTTAATACAACTATAATATTAGCCCACAGCTCATATTATATCCATAATCACTTATTTCATCCTGTGGTGGGTCAACCCACTAACTTTATATTCTTTTAACTTTTCCCTATGAAACGATGAAATGTTAACATAGCACACTAAAAGTACACTGTTTTCTTGTGTCATTAATTCTACTAAACTATGACATTGATATTTTACCCTCTCTACATTTCTATCCTCATTTTTTCAGATATATCATGTCTATCAAAATTATACATAATTGGTGTAAGCATACTTCCTCTCAATATTTCCAACAATTTTTTAAATCCTTTCTACCTATTTGCACATATTTTACCCATAAATCACACCACATTTGACCTAAGTTGTGACAATTTACCCTTGTCTTTTTATTAAGCCCATGTGTCTTATAGGTGATGCTGATATGTATGATAGAATATATAACTGAACAAAACTAGATATAAAACAGGATCCAAAACTAAACGTACGGAGTTTTGAGAAAAAAAATGAGTATAATATAGAAAATGAGAGATTTAAACATTATTTATGTTGCCCTCTTGGTGTCAAGATCACCATTTTTTTCAATCCTTTTTTCTTTGCATTTTAATAATTCCATATAGATATGTATCGTTTTGCAATAAAAACAGTACATTATATATAACATGTAAATAAATTAATATTTCTCAATAAGTTATGAAATAGGTCAATATTAAAACATGACATAAAAGTTTTTCATTTACATTCGAAATAGAGTAAGTGTGTCTCTTAGGTGGACCAGACATACAGAGCTTTAAAATTTTCAACAAAGTCACTTCTGTAATTTTCTCTGAAGATTTCTTTTGCCTTGCTATCAATATCTACACAAGAATAAGTATACTTACTTTTTTTTTGTTTGCCAAAATGCTAAATGTATAAAATGCTATCTTTTATAAATATCACAAGGCATGCCAAAATACATACATTCAATTCAGCATTGTTTCAACTTTTTAAGCCAAGAAAGCAAGCGAGGGGTGTGGGGTGAGCAGGAATGTAACTGAATAATCTTAACTAAAAAGCCTTTTGAAACATAGTGATGTTATAACTGATCTACCACAACAAAATCCTGAGTTATTGGCTACCCTCAAGACTAAAGTAAGACATCGCATATTGTGATTTATAATTTTAAGTGGACTGAGCAATCATCCCTTCTAGGGGAGTTGAAATCAAATCCATCACAGACAATTAAGGTAACCAATCAATTCTTCTAAGAAAAATACAATTCCAAAAAAAGTAGGTCAGAACATCTTAAGGAAACATATCCAAATGAAATATGTTTACACTTTTCTTCTCACTTTGTGGCAACACAAATTTCAATTATCATTGTCAAAAAATAGCCTATTGAAAGGCAAAAAATAAGAAATCTGTAAAAAAGCAATGTGAAAGTAGTCTACTGTTGTATTTTAATAAATGAAATCTAAAGTAATATCTGGGTTGTACACATCAGCCTTTTTTGATGTCAAAGATAAATTACTATTCCAAAGGGAAAACAGCTCTTCCACCACTAATGAAGAAAGAAAAATAACAGTTATTAGAGTCATTACTTGTAAGTGTGGAAGTAACATTCAAGTTGAAATTTCATGCCATTTCTTAAGCGGCTAAAAACAAGCTGTGTGAGGTTAAGAGAAGTAATCCAACAGGAAGTACTTCCTGAACTCAGGGGCCTTCCTTCCACCAACCCAGTCCTCTTACTGACCTTGAGGCTCACAACTGCCAGGAAAACTTGATTCACATTCCTCTCATTTACCCGATTTTATCTATTTAAATTTTAGTCATCGTTTAAAACAAAGGTTGAGTCATCTCTTTTCTGAAGTCTTTCCCTACCATAACCCATAAAGATTTCTGCTCTTTCTAATACCATATGCACCTGTCATTGGAGCATAGCAGTCTGCACAGATGGAGATCTTTGATTCTCTTATGTAGGCCTTGTTTTGTAAGCTTGAAAAACTGCCTGGAGACACCTGTATTTCTCTGTATTCCCAAGTTGCCTAATAGATGCTTTCTGACCATGTCCTAGCCCCCAGTTACAGTTCGTTCTCCCTATTCATCTGTTCTCATTCAATCTTTTAATTATTATCAATTGGTCACCAAATGTCTGTGTCCTTGACACTGGGAAACATATGAGAACTGAGGTCACAAATCAACAAGGGAACCAGAGTCAAGAGTCTCTCCTCCCCAATAGTGTCAGAACCCCCACAAGAGCAAGACTTAGACCAGGAATTAAAGTTTAGAGATCAGGACAGTGAATTGTCTCTGGCACCACCACTCAGTTGTGGAATGCATGCAATCATCCAGATCGATGAGGAAAGCCAATGAAGATGTGAGATGTGTCTCATGCCCAATATGTGACCAGGATGGACCCTCCACTAAGAAACAAAGGAATGACACAGGTTGAAGAAGACCACCAACAACTTTCAAAGGACAATGTCACCTTGTCCAGTCAGGAACTGAAACCTGGTCTGCCGACCCTCTCTTCATCCCCTTTCCTTACCATGTGGGATTTTTCCTTAAAAAAACAGGGTCTAGACCTCCCTTGGTTGGCTTCATTCCTTTACCCTCTAATTAAATCTCTGCTTGCTCACTCGCTTAACTTTATCATGGATTCTTTGAGTGACCCAAACTCCACAAATAGAGGATCGTATTTCTGGAACATCTACCTTAGCACTGGGAAACAAGGGAGGCTATCTAATCAAAATATTAGATATTCCCCTGCAAACAGGAAGAAGATGCAGAGGGAAGAGCATTCCAAGGAGATGTCAACAGATACACAGTACTGAGATAAAAGGAAGCCCAATAAGTCTGCTTAGAGAACTGAAAGAAGTCCACTCAGCATTGTTAGAAGTACAAAGTGCAAGAAAGGAAGTGGAAAGGGACAAAATTTGGAGAGGTCCCTAGTATTATATCATGTGCTTTGAAAGATTTTAAGTTTTATGCTAAGGGAAATGTAAAATCACCATTCTAGACACAGTGTACAAAATACATTCAATGAGGGCAAGGAACCAAAGAAGATTAAGAGAAATGATTCAAAAGAGTATACAGATTGACAAAAAAAGAGTGTTTTGGCCAGTACCATCAATAACATTAAAATAATAAAGACTGGAGGAGGAAAATGAGAATCAAAAAAATATTTAGAAAGGAGCAGAGTCAGGATAAAAGTGGGAAAGCATGATGACACAGAAAATGCAGTGAACCATGTTTTATAAAAGACGTGTAGAGTAACTTAGAATCCAGCTCTTGGTTTCCAGTACCTTTCTTCAATCAAAAGAATTAGGCTCTAGGAGAAATGGTTGATTGTAACATAGGGTGAGGAAATACAGAAGATGATCCTGGAGCATTTTATAGTGCCAGAAATAAAATGATGGTTTCCTTAAAAACCACATTGATGGAACTATGTCAAAGGGACACAAGGTCAATTGAAATTAGAGTCAAGAAAAGTTTGAGCAAAAAACAAAGTAGTTTAGCATTATAACCCAAGTATAGTATAAAAAAAATCCTTGAGCTCCCATTTAAATATCTGATAATTAAATGGCATGAAATAGAAAAATCTCCTGCACATATTTCCAAGTAATTTATGTAGATATTTCACCCTCAAAAGGCAAAGCATTAACTCTCTTTAGATGGTGGACTGTGTATGGTGACTTCCTTCCCTAGAGCACAACATGAGAAATGAGAAAATGGTCAATTTACAGTTGAGAAATTCTACAAATAGCAACCCGCCAGTTAATCAAGGTCAACATGACCAGATTGACAGTATATATACCCTGATAGGATATGAAGAAATGGCACTTTATTTCTGTGACCCTTCCCAAAACTCTTAGAACCACTCTAATTATGAAAAACTGCATTTGAAAGACAAAAATATACCCAACCTACAGTCCTCTAAAATAAGAAAAGTCTCAGAAACTGTCAGAGTCAAGAAGAGTCTAAGGAGACATGATAACTAAATCAAAATACGCTATCTTAGTTGGAATCCTGGAAGAAAAAAGATATTAGTGAACAATTTAAAAAACATCTGAATAAAGTATGAGATTTAATGAGTAATATGTAAATATTAGTCCACTGATTATAACAAATATGCTATACTAACATTGATAATGGGAAACTGATTGTGAAGCCCATCGAAATTCTATAGCATCTTCAAAAGAATACTGTGAATCTAAAAACTGTTCAAAACAGAAGTTTATTTTAAAAACAGGGCATATTCAACCACATTAATTACAACTAAAATAAAAGGAAGTTAGAGACTGATAAACATCCTCTAGCTTTCTAGATAACAAGGCCTTGCTGGCCTTGCAAAAAGCTGTTCCAAAGTAGTAGAGGAGCAAAAGCAAAATTGCAATACAAAATAAGAAGGAATGCTAGAAACATATGGAATGATTTCAAGGAGACTGCATCTAAAGAAATAGTAGAAAAGAGTATAAACAGATGAAAAGAGTGTGATCAAGAGAAAATAACTGAAAAAACAAAGTAAAGAAAGAAACTTGTAAAATACTAAAGTGGAAAAAAAAGTCTATAGACATAAAAGGAATAACTTCCCAAGGTGCTTTTGGTGCTGGAACTATTGCACCTCTCAGTTGAGGTCAACCAGTTTCCTGTTTTATATACACCTTAATTGAGTTAATTGAGTCATGGGTTGGTCTCCAGTCCAAAAACTCTCAGTCTAAGATTAAGGTGCAAAAGTTTCAACTTGGGGTCAGTGCATGCAGAGAAGGCAGAAGAAGAGGTTAGGTCATGGTAGAGGGACAACGAGGGATCAGTTAATCATGCAGGGAGCTTTGAAATTCAGGTGGAGCATCAGAGACACCCCATGCTCTTGCAGCATGGGAGCCAGGCCTTCATACTCCCTCATCTATCAGTCACTGGATGCCAGTTACCCCAGGACAGTGTATGACCTGGAGTGAGGCAGCCAACTCCAGTCAAGTGTTGACCAGAGGGAATGGTGGTTGAGGTTAATCTCTCAGAAGTTGGGAAAAACAGTCCTTTCAGTCCTGCAGAGGGCTCTGCAACACAACACAGCATCTTCTATTCATGATATCCTTGCCAATCGTACTTGCTCTTTTCTCAATCTGTCTGGTCATCCTGACATTTTGATGTCCATGACTGAAGGTATCACATAGTTTATTGATAGTTTTACTTTGAAGAGACATCTGAGAGGAAAGGCAACCTGGATTTTGTAGGGTATGAGTACTCTACTTCCAGTACTGGGATGCAAATGTGTGCAACTGCTGAGGACCACCTAAGGTTTAGCCTACATTATCTTGAAAAGATTTCCCCCCAAAGAACTTTTACTCAGAAATTAGATAGAATGTGTTGGGCAGGGTAAGGAGTTAATAGTTTATGAACCAAAAGGAATTGATACTTATGCCAGAGAACTATAGGCAGAAGTCCTTAGTCATCTTACTGTGAAAAATCATGTAGCTTTAATAATCACAAAAACATTAGATGTTATTACCACTACCCCTATGCAGGTCAAATTCCTCCAGAAAATACTTTTTCCATATAAACTATTAACTCTATGTTCATAAGGATAAATGTGCTGAGTGAAGGCACTTAAAACAATGACTTTAGGTCCACTCATGGGCACCATGGGCTCCATTAGTTGCACTGAAAATTAATTTTCTAAAGATACCACAGAGGCTTTTAGAAGTCTATTGACCTTCAAAAAATGAACTATCCCCCTCCATGCATATATAAGATGTAATATATTTTGGCTTATGTTTCAAGAATCACAGAAGATCTGACTTAAGAAATAACTTAAATGGACAAACAAACATTACAAAAATAAAATTTAAAACAACATTAAAGATAGAACCATTAAAGGTTCTAGATAACATACCTTGGGGGAAAAGAAAAAACATTAATCTTAGCAAAATTAGTGCTGATCAGTCGGAAACCTCTGCTCAAGTGAATAAAGGACTTAAGACTTAACTAGTAAGACAGGAAATGGGCTCAGAATTTTAAAAGGTCAATAGTATATGAACCAGGAGGCATAGGAAGTTCAAGCTTTAGTCTCCTGAGTGCCACCTCACCCCAGGACTCTCCAATGCCCTGTAATACTTCCAACGTTTTGTATTATTTTTCAAAAAGAGGGTTCCCAAAGTCATATGAACCTGATCTACAAAACGTAGATATCACGCTTGCTATGGACACGGACACATACACACACACACACACACACACACACACATACACACATTCAGCTAATATTATATGGAAAGGTAAGGGATATTTTACTCACAGTGATTTCCATTTCCTAATCTACACTAGTTACACTTCTGGTATCCTGAAATAAAGTGTCACAAGATAGATAGATAGATATTGATATAGATATACATACATTTATGTATACATATATGTGTGTGCATATGTGCATGTGTATATGTGTGTGAGTGTATGTCTTATAAAACATAAATGAACACAGAAACTTGCAAGTCTGACATGTAGGTTCAAAACTAAATATAAACTAAATATGAACATAATATAAAGAATGATTTTTAACTGATAAATAATTGAGTACGTACTATGGGCCAGGTACAGTATTAAGTCTTTAGCAAAATCAGCTTCAAGAGCCAGAAGAGTTCAAATAGAAGAAGCATTTTATATTTGAAATATGAATAGCCAATATGCAAAGCCAGTTTCAAGATTTGAGCTTATAGACTTGGGTTTGAAGGAAATAAATATATTTTTAAAGAAATATACATTATCAAATTCATCCGCTGCGTGTAATCATAGATGTTTGGAGTTCCATAGCAACAGTTATTTAATCTTTCATTTGACTGCATCTATATGCATATATATGTATGTATGTATGCATGCATGAATATATGCATAAATCACATACATCAGTCTCACTGAGAGTTAATTACCCTCAAAACACTGTAGGACCTGGGGAAAATGTCCAAGGCAATGCAAAGTAAGTGGTGTGTTAGCATTAAGGCTTTCACCCATTCAACAAATAAATGTTGAACACAGCACCCATTACTTGCGAGGTGCTGTCTTCATCCATCCAGGGTGTTATAACAAAGGAATATAGACTGGGTAGCTTAATACAATAGAATTTGAAGGCTGAAATTTCAAGATTAGAATGCCAGAATGGTTGGACTCTGGTGAAAATAGTCTTCTGCAGTGCAGACTGTTGGCTGCTGTCTTCTCATATGATAGAAAGGATCAGAGATCTCTTTGGGGCCTCTTCTATAAGGCAATAATCTCATTCATAAATATTCCATGCTCATAATTTAAGCACCACCCAAAGATCTCTCACCTCCTAATGCCAATGCCTTTAGGGGTTAAGACTGGAACATGTGAATATCATTTTGGAAGGGTGGGGACACACTAACACTCATACACAACATTCGGACTGTAATAGTACTGAACATAGAGCAGTCAAAAATAACCCCGTCCTCTATGGTCCTGTATGAGAATCATAGAATGAAAAATAATTGCCATGTATTAGACTATGCTTTTTAAAAGGAGATTGCAGGATGTACTGAAAATACATGGGAGGATTATGATACTCATAGAATAAGTTAAGAGACTACTTCTCAATGAAAAGGATATCGAAGGTGAACCCAAAAAAGGGAAAATAGAAGTAAGAACAGGAATTGAAAAATGGTCAAAGTATTCAGAACATAGAATGGGGTGGTGATGGGTAAAACAGTAGTTTAAAAATACAAGGCAGATCCCCGAATCCTTGCCTTTCCATTTTAAGGAGTTTGAAAATGACAATAAGATGGAAGATATCATGGAATTTGGAAGCAGTCTTGACTTCACATCTTTTCTCCAATAAATATTAGATGATGTGAACTGCAGCATATTATTTAACTTGTCAGAGTCTCAGTTTTTTTTCATCTATAACAGATGAATAATAACTTATTAAACAATGTTGTGTGAAGCAAATAAGATAATAGATGGGAAAGCACCATGAAAAAAATGTATAGACATGTTCTACAACTATAAGGTGCCATTACTGCTTAAATGATTGCAAAGTGCGCTTAGGAAATGACACCAGAATTGAAGACAAAGTGCAACGATATCCAAAGGCTACTCAACCAAGAGGATCTATGCTTTCCTCAGTGCAGTTGATGTATGGTGGAGAGTGAAGTCTGACAGCACTGCCAGTGCAGTCAGCAAATTCTACTGTACAGAGCACACAGCATGGCAATGCAACTGGGGCTCTTTCCAATTACAAAAAGGCCTGAGGATATTCACAAGGACTTTTACTGCTGAACTTACATATTTCATAATATTCATATGTGTTGGGAAGATTTTACATATAAAGGTTACTTTTCTGAATCAAAAAGATAACCTTCATGGCCACATTAGAAAACAAGAGTCCTATGCATAATAGCTGATTAAGAATTTCTCATTTTGAGAATTTTTGAGAACCCTTGCTGATTTCACACACATACAACACACACTATGATCCTATAAGGTTGAAATGAATGTTGGGCTCTATTTGAGGAACCTAAGTAGCTGATTCAGTATCATATCACCAATAAATGTTTGATTTTAATATGTGGTCCATTAACCATGTAACTCTTGCATTATGTAGAAATTTACACAATAAGGTACCACACCATAAAAAAAAATACTTTACTTTTGGATCTAAAGAGTGTCATTAGTGAAGTCCCAAACAATCACTATAATGTCAATGAAGACAGGGATAGAGACAAAAAACTCTCAATACTACTAAAAATTAATGTGCATAATTATAGTGTTAAAATCTAAGAAAACATCAAGTCAATATAAGATTCTATAGCTCTTGATTTAACAAATGCCCCAAGCTATGCCCGATGGTAGTTAAAGACTTAAACTCATGAAATTGAGTCTGAATCAACCCAAGTTCAACCTGGCTTTTACTATCATGAGTCTCTTTTGAAATCTTAAAAATGTATCCCTATGCAACTCAAAGTTGTATTTCACTTTTAAAAATCAGTATCGATTAAATAATTCTATATACATAGACAATTTGGATTTTAGCCAGGCGTTAGACAAGGCCTTTATTTTAGCCTTGTGGAGAAGTTGAAACAATATGAACTTGTACCATTAGTTGAATCTTAAATAATTCAAACACACACTCAGTGTGAAATATTTAATGGATTGATAGTCACTTGTACAGTTAATCTGAGTTACAGTGACTGGTCTACATTTATAATCTGGAAGAGAAAATGTTTGCCAAATTATAAAAAGGAATCTAGTGAGCGATAAAAGCACCTTGGTTTGACTGTAAAATCAGAGTCTTCCAAGTATTAGATAATATGAAATGTTAATGGGGACAAATAAAAACTTCTGAACTGCTATCTAAAAAACTAAGCATAATAGTATTGGAGAGAAACTCACTAACAATTATTCCTATCAAGAACTTCGCTTCAGAGAACACACTGAGAGGAAACCAGTAGGACTTTTCAGGTTACAGAGTGGAGAGGGCAAAGTAGGCAGACAATTCTGTTGTGTCAATAGAATGTGAGTGTGACCCAGAAACAAGAGTATTTTTACCTACAAGAGTGTGTCCTAAGCAGTGTTTCAATTCTACTGACATTATTGAGGGGAGAAATAGTCATAGATTGATCAAAGATTGAAGACTAAGTACATAATTAGAATGCGAAAAAATTCTAGTAAGGAAGTAAGATCTTCAAAACTGAAAACACCAGGAGAGTCTCTTGCTTTTTTTTTCATAATAAACATATCTTCTTATTTTGGATAAAAGATCTGACAATTTTGGAGTGCTATCAAAAATTCAGAAGACTTGGAAAAGACATTGCAGTAATGAGTGAATCTCTCTATAAAAATCCCTGAAATTACCCCCTATAAAAAAGGCTTAGGGAGTTACATTGTTTTTTCTCATAAGACTCATATGATACAAGGGCTCAATAAAGTTATCTGGGTTAAAAAAAAGTCTCAGACTTT
Organism: Solenodon paradoxus; assembly: GCA_004363575.1. Classification (NCBI taxonomy): domain Eukaryota; kingdom Metazoa; phylum Chordata; class Mammalia; order Eulipotyphla; family Solenodontidae; genus Solenodon; species Solenodon paradoxus. Next base: position 1,877,007 of record RJWH01000049.1, read on the forward strand.
TATACATTAGATGAAACCCTAAGGACTCTTCTGTGTAAGAGAAAAAACCCCTTTACTGGTAACAAAATGCATTTAATTAGTACCCAATGAATTAACAAATAAAAGTTATTAATTCTGCAAGAGAAGGACAAAAGCATTCCCACATGGCTAGCAGAAGTTTAAATGGATATATAAGATCCTAACAAATATTTTGTTGACTGTATTAAAATTAAATTGAGGTAACAGAATAAGGGTTAAGTAGATTATATCCTGAGACTTATTTTTTTTCCAAAAGTGCAGACAGGAAGAGAAAGGAGGAAGAAAAAGCATTTTATTTATTTTCTTAGTTGTATATCTTGGTTATTTCCCCAGCCCCAGGAAGCCAAACTGGGTCCTTGGAATCTATGCAAACTTTGCAGGCCAAACCACCATTACATCAGGGCAAGCCTACCCTGAGAATTTCGAACATTACAAATACTCCTATGGACCATGAGAGGAGTTCTGAGGGCACACACACAACACACATACACACACACAACTAAACCAGTTATAACTATAGGGAGACTTCAAAAACAGCCTTGTAATTGCCATAAAACCTCTTTCCTCCTCAAATCTCAGTCAGGTCTCTAGATTTTCTTATTCTTGTCTTATCCTTTCTTTTCCCTATTTACAACTTTGAATTCAGCTGTATCACATATCAGGATACCTTTCAGGGCAAGAAATTTCTCTCTGAAAATGTGTTAAAAGATTAGATACTTTAGGGGCTGTATTAATCAAGTTTTCCGAAGAACAAAACTAATAAGGTGTTAAGGTGTGAGTGTGGAGAGGGCGGTGGTGGGTGGGGAGGATTGAGAGAGAGGGGGGGAGAGAAATGAGTAAGAAACTGATTCATGATTATAGAGACTGATAGATAATAACCTCCTGAGCAGCAATCAGTCAGTATGCTGAAGACCCAGGAGAGTGGATGGTGTGTTTCAGGCCTGAATCTGAAGGCTTGAGAAGCAAGATAACTGAGAATGTAAATTTTGATCCAAAGGCCAGCAAACTTGGGAACAAGAAAGAGCCTGTTTCAGTAAAACTTCAAAGGTAGGAAAAAATTTCGGTCCCAGCACAAAGTCAATCAGGTATGAGATCGCTTTTATTTGAGGGAGGGTCAGGCTTGTTTGGTCCAGGGCTCTAAGTGATTGGATGAAGTTATCCCCCTGTGCAGAGGAGATCAGTTTAATTTAGTCTATTCATTTAATTTTAATTCAGCTAAATACACCCTCACAGAGATACCCAGAATAATGTCTGACAACATCTGCACACCCTGTGATCCAGTCAAGTTGACATGGAAAATTAATCATTACAGTGGTCATAAAGAAAATTAAAACTATTGCCAGTTTATGTGTTGGGAAGCTAGAGCATTTGTGAGGAACAGCGATGGGTCCATTCAAATTCCTTTGGTGTGTGTTGGCCAAAAGACACAGGCGTTCCTCATGACTGGTTGTGATGGCCCACACATTTCATGCTCAAAAACACCTTCTCCTATGGGTGGTGATTTTAGCATTAGAATGAACCAAGGTAACAGGTCAGTCAATGATGTTCTGTGCCTGCTCAGATCATATGGTGGGTCAGAACCACTTAGCCTGGTCAAAGTTTTTATTAATCTACTTCCCTGAGGTTTATGTCTATTCTAGTCTCTAGGACTACATTAGCCATGGAATCAAGATTAGGTTTTAAATAACTATATAATGGCCAAGGACTCTAGGTACTGCCAAATTTTGAGAGTCATCTCATGGAGTGTTTTCCATTATACGCTCCTATTCCCTTTAAGCTCTTCTATTGCTGGCCCACAAACACCATGAATTGGGAAGAAGGGGTGCTCTCTTCCATGATGCTTCTCTTCCTTGTAGAGTCTACCATTCTTCCATTGAAAACATCCTCAGGAAAGAAAACGTATTATTATTAACTCATTTTGATTTAATTTTTCTCATTCTTAGGTAGACAAAGGCTAATTGCCCTACTTTCCCTGTGGGGGGAAAAAAAATGCGTATGTATATGGGTTGTTGAGGAGCATTGCCTTTATAGACATTTAAAATACTAGTTGATTAGAGGAAAATGTCTTGTGTGAGGGAAGAGTTCTTTATCTTTTGAGCAAGTCTAATAATAGCCATACTACCTTTGGAGCCTGTGTGGAGATAATTTAGAAACTTCCAGTTGTATACATCAAAAACTTCCATTGATCTCTTACATTCTACGGTTACCACTACTTTATTATTTTCCTTTGTATCATAAATCTCTCAACATATACTTGGCAGCAGAAATAAAACCAAATCTGACATTTGATACCAAACACATTGGCTAAACCTTTCCCCAGGTTACCAGATCAGAAGAATAGTCAGATTCAAAAAAATATTCAAAGCCACTTTTATATAAAAGCTTCCCAACCTTAAGGTCTTTTCTTTCAGTCTAGTTCCAGGGGGATTTAAGCTTGCAATTTTTATCTTCCTGAATAAAAATAACTGCAAAGTAAGCAGTATCTAAACAGAGTATACAGAACTGAAGAAAAACCAAACAGAAATTAGGAAAACTAAGAAATGAGACTTTCAGAGAACAAAGCTAAGCTCATATGTCATTCAAAAGGAGAGGAAAAGTTGGTGTGCCTCAGAAAAATCTCTTTAGGAATATGAAAGAAATGTTGAATGAAGTGTATCACATCGAGGAATAAAATACTGTCATAAACACCCCTGATACTTATTAAGGTAAATAGTATCTCTTTTGCTCAATATTAGGAGGGAAATTTAATTATAATTAAGGGGTTTTTTTAAAATTAAATGTAATGACACATCATTTAAACTTACATACTATAGAATGTTGTTGTGATAGGATATTTGACTTACTATTAAAAATATTCCCAAATATCATTTATTACTGAAGGTGTATTTCCTAAGCAATTAGGCATGGGAGCTTTCTAATTAAAATTAAAGCACTGTTCAAATAAGTGTTTAAATATAATCAAATAATGACTGCAATCCTCTGAAACACATTAATAGCTAGATAAATAAAATTATATCATCTTTACATTAAAACGGCTCTGAAAATTTACTCAGAAATCACATTTATTTGGAATCTATCAAAACTATACTTTGAATAACTAGTTACTCATTTGACTTTGTTTTATTCTAATTGAAAGGTAGATATTGCGAAAATGGCAGAGCATGAGATTGAAAGGATCCCAAGGAGTACGAGCAAGATGGAAGTAAAACTGGACCTAAGGGTTTCTAAAGTCTCTTGAATTCTTGCAATACAGTGGTTTTAAGAGATCTGAAAGTTTTTTACTCACTCTTCATCAGAATTACCAATTCCAAGATATTTTAGGTGAAACATGATAGAACAACCACTGATAACATAGAAAACTCTGGAGCCAAACTACCTGGGTTCAAGACCTGGATCCACAACTTATTAGATAAAATAATCTTGGATACATTCAGTCACTTATCTTTGTAAGACGATTACCTTTTGCGTAAATGGGGAACAATAATACAAAAACTTCCAGTGTTACTGAAAATATGAAATATAGTAATATATGGAAATCCCAGAAAAGGCACCTAACAACCAGTAAACTCTCAACAGATCTAAGCTATTATTTAGATGGAAAACCAGCATATGGCAGAGGACTGAAAGAGACTTTAGAGTAGTGAGTGAACACGACCCATGCCCAAACGTGAAAGTGAGCTTGGTGACTGGTCAGTGCTGAGTATGGACTTGAATGTAACAGATGGAATTTCTGGGATAATAATTGCCTTCTCCTGCACTGACTGTACTCAAGATGTCCTGCCTTGGAATTCTGCAATTCTGCAATGAGAGAGTTGAGAGAATTCTGTAGTCATGGCCTACTTTACTGTTCTTTGTTCTTGCCCACTCATTACTATCTCTCTGCTAATACCCCCCCCCCATAAAGTAGCCCCTTTCTCCACTGGTGGTGCTGTAGCTTTCTGGAAGCATGCCCAACGCGCCACCTTCAGAAAGGTGGAAATATATTCCATCTGCCATTATCAGAACTCTCTATTGTGAGTACAATAAAGCCCATGTCCTTGACACCTGTGTCTTCTCATCAATTCCTCAGACTATCTGCTAGGCAGGGCATTATTCTGCCCAAAAGTGAACACTTATGTAACAGGGGCAATGATAATCCTGGCCCTGTGGCTTAATCTTATGTGACTTGGGGCATGTTTTATAACTTCTCTGTGTCCCCATCTTCTGATCTTCAAATAAAGATAACTCTCTTATCCACATCACAGATAGTTAAGGGGATTAAATAAGTTAATGGAGGTTGAATTTATATAAGGAGTCAGGTCAAGTATGAACTCTCCCAGGAAGTGAGACATGCCCCAGTTATGGCATAAAGTCTTGGCACTCTCTGTTTAGTATTTAGCAAAGAAATTTAAACATGTACTGTGTTTTTGCCTCTATGTTTATTGGAAATATTTAAGGAAATTTTATTTATTTTTCTTTTTTCCCAATATTCTTTTAACTTTTGCATAAAGTTCAAAGCAGAAGGTAGTGTTTCCAAAGACCCCCCCCCCCAGTAATATGAGCTGACTTATGAAATACTGCAGCTTTCAAATATCAAAGAAAATGGGTCACATGTGTCCATCTTGTTTCTTTTTTGGCTGGGTGAATTCAGAGTTTATAAAAGATAGTTAAATGTAAGTGAATTGTCTGCATCAAATGGAAAACTTTTTTTTTTTTTTTTTTTTCAAATCTCTGCTTCTTCTTACACTACTCTCCTTCTTAAAATGGTGACATCATTTGAAACTAGACTCACCTTCTACCAGTTATGGAATTTGGCAACAATTGAAATGGCACTTTATTAAAGTTCTAATGATGAGTATGTTTCAAATCAGACTGACCCAGAACACACTAAGAAGTGGAGTTCTGACCTGGGTGCTTTATTTGTCTGATATGACTGCTAATGAGCATAAAATATCATCTTTCATTTGGACACTTTCTCTGCAGAGGTAACAGCATCAGGCCTTTCTTCATAGAACAAACATCAGTCAAGGGAAAGGATTTCAATTGGTATCAACTTGGCCAAGATTCCAAATAGAATCAACGCAAATCTCTTGTGGAATTTGAAAGAGACCTCCAATCTCTAGAGTCTTTCTCAGAACTTCAATTTTTACCTACTTTTGAAATTTTCAGAGACATTAAGCATATACAGGGAGGGGTCTGAAGTTTTAGGTATTACCTAGTCATGGCAGAGAAAATGAGGGAAGTAGACATTGCCAAATTTAGGAAATCAGCATGGTCAAGCCATCTAAATTGCATTCAGAATTTGCCAGATTGCTGACTCATTTTCTCTACCATAGCTAGCTCATATTGCAAACGTAAAATGAGTGCCTCAGGCCTCTACAACTTACTCTTTGCCTTGCTAAAGTTCATCGCTGTCCTTTCAGAAGGGCTCCTCCATCCATGCCTGCCCTCCAATCTAACCTATGTCTATACACTCCAGGTGGAGGAATAATTCTGAGATTATATTCAAATTATCATCCTTATATACCTATCATGCATCATTTGGGACCTCTTAAGTGATGAAGTTTCTATTCACTTTAACAAAGAGATTATCCTGAGTGGACATGCCGTAACCAGGAAAGCCCTTAAAAGGGACTAGATATCCTGAAGATATCCAAAGCACATTAAATACAATATAGGAAATTATTCACTGCTAACTTTGAAGATGGAAGATCACATATGGTATGGGATAAGAAAGGCCCCAATTGACATACAGCCAGGAGATGAGGGCCACATTCCTCTAGCTACAAGATACCATTTCCTGTTACACCCACATGATCTTAGAAAAGGATCCTGATTTGAGATAATAACATAGCCTAGGGATACCTTTATTTTGCTTTATGAGACCCTGAGCAGAGAACCTAGTCACACCATGTCCAGATTTCTGGCGTACAGAACTGTGATATAATAAAATGTTTTTTTGTTTTTTTTTTGTTTTTTTTTTTTACTGTTGAACTTACGTATTGGGGAGCAATACAGAACAGATACATTCCCGTAAGATCTAATATTTAAATTTCAGACACTTATCTAAGCACTTTGAAGGAAGACATTATATCTCTTATTCACAATTATGTTCCCAGTACCCATCCTAGTGCTCAGAATATAGCAAATATTCAAGAAATATCTGTTAATGAATAAGTGCCCCTATTAATCCATCCTTTTAAATGACATTATTTTCAATTAGAAAATCATTATTTTCTTAATAAAGTTAGACAGGGATGCTGTTTTAATTTATGTTATATTAGTCACTTACATCCCTTTTTCTTGATCTGATAAGTTTCATTGATTTCTTCCATTAATTAAATAAGACCAAGTATGCTCTTGTACAAAAGCAAGAGGCAAGGCCATCATCTGTGCAGTATATCCTGCCCACTCCTTCTCTCTCCAGTCCACTGAAATCTGAACTCAAGTTTTTAACAGAATACAGCATGCATACATGCAAAGTGAATTTACATTTGTGCTCCAGGCCACATAAAGCAAAATTATATAGGGTGTTTCTCTTAAAGAATCTTTTTTCCCCGCCTCTGCTTCACATCTCTTGCCTCCTAGCATTTCTTTCTCATCTGCCCTATGATTGTCAGTTCAACACTGCCAAGGTGTATCTTGTCAAATACCCTTACCCCTGCCTGAGCACAACCCACAGTCTCTTTTCTTAAGGAATTCTCCTGTCAGTAATGACCTTTGACATCACTAATGCATGAAAAATGTCAACTCATCCATGAAGACCTATATTAAATGCCAACTCTACTTTAAAACTCTCCTAGATATTCTCCATTTGTTATTTTATATAAAAACATTTGTTTCTGGAATGCCTATTACCTAAGAGAGCTATTTGCTTTATACTTATGAAATCCCTCTTGGCCCATGAATCCTACAAGATAGGCAACAAACCCGCATATTTAACAGTGTCAGTTCCAATTAAGTGTTTATATATTCACCTATCATTTTATCTTTGCTTAAGGTTGAAAATGATTTAAGGCTAGACCTTCAAAGAGCATTGATGTGTTAAATAAGAAACCTTAAAAGCAGTGAGCCTTACTCTCTAGTTTAAGGGGAAATCTGCTTGGTGACACTGAGACTCTTACTAACCCACTTTCAAAGGAGGCAAATGAATGGACATTACAGAGTCTTGTCTGACTTCATTTGTGAGACTTGGGTCAGAACTTCCAGCCAATGTTTACCAGCCCCAGAAGTATATTGCTAAAAGTCAAAAAATCCTGCTCAAAAAATATAGGAACATTATACTATTTCTGTGTTATATACCTTGTGAAGATCTGGCAGTAAATATAGATGTCACATAGACAAATGTGTCCTGAGACAGACCGGTATCCTATTTGGGCATACGATGTAGAACAAAGGTCTAATTTTAGAGTTTTCTAAATAGATCAAAACTATTAATAAGAAAAACATTTAACTTATATCAAGAACTTAGTACATGTCAAGTGTCTTACAGGTTTTATTTAATCCTCATGGCACCTCAGAGGTAGGTAAAGATATTAGTATTTTCATTTTATAGATTAGGCCATGAGCATTGGAAAGTTTTAACTAATTCAAGGTCACATAGTGAGTCTGTCCTGGGGTTTCCTCAGTACCTAAAACATCTGCTAAAGACAAAGGATAACAGAACTCCGTCAGACGTACCAGTTTATGCGATCAGTTGCTTACTGAATTTTACTCTCACCCACTAAAGAGAATTTAGACCATCCTCTCTGGGCTAAGAAGTATGAGAGAATAAATATCTGTGTTCCTTCCACTTTGCTTGTACAAGATTTCTCAACTTTGACATTATTTACATTTTGTTGTGGGAAATCGTCCCATGCACTATGCTAAACACTTAGTACCATCCGTTGTCTCCACGCACTAGGCGCCAGTAACACCTCCCAGTCAGCTATGACAACAAAAATGTCCCCATTATTGCCAAATATTCCTGGTAGGGATGGGACGGGGGTGGCATCCCACTATAAGTTATGAAACACGGTTCTCATAAAACAACCACTGAAAAGGGATCAAAAGATCTAGACACAAGTTATTGTGCAAGTATGTCATCTTTCCAAACCTTGGTCTCATTAAAAAAAAAATACTGTTATATGTTCTCTCTAAATCCTAGGACTGCTATAAGAGCAAAAACACAACAAATTAAAAATGAGACTGTGTCTATCAGAGCAGCAGCAGAAGGACTAGGAGTATTTTAGTTTCTTCAATGATTTATAGAGTTTAGACAAAGTTGTAACATGGGGAAAGCAGTGGAATAAATATTGAAAAAGCTCATTCCAGTGTGCCCTGGTGACTCACCAGGTTAGTTCAGCAGGAGTAGTTCACATACATCCTAAAGACCCAGGGTCAATACCCAGGGCCTGAGAAAACCACCGATATGAACAATTAAATAAAATCAAGAGAATGTTTCTTCCTCTTCCCCCTTTCTGCCTGTCTGCTCATCTTCATTCCTGCTGATACCTTCTTTAAAAAGAAAAGAATAGACAAGAAAAAGAGAAAGAGAGAGAGAGAGAGAGAGAGAGAGAGAGAGAGAGAGAGAGAGAGAGAGAGAGAGAAAGAGAGAAAGAAAAGAAAAGAAAGTTAGCTACAGGCGGAGCCAGAAGTAGGTATGACCTTTTTCTCTTTTTCTCAAGTTTACTTCACCCTCCTCAGACTGTAGTGAAAATTTGTATTATTATCATCACTATGTTACTAATGTTACTATCATTAATTTGCCTTAGAACTTTCCTTCTTCCCATAATAGGGACCCCTTTCTTTGGGGGAATTATTTTCTCTGACTAGACTGTCTCCTAAAACAGAAGCTCAATAGGCAAATCCTTGGTCTCATTGCCTCTGTAGAACCAGGGGGACAAAATGTGATACAAGTTCAGTCCTTGACTTCTAATCAAGAGAGACAAGTTTGAAAGTGTTAATTAATTTTTCCCAGAAGATTATTCCCATAGTTTTGCACTTAATCTTGCAATTACCTTTTTCCATACCTAGGTCTCCAGTTTTTCCTCTCAGTTCTAGGAATACATTATGGGACCCTGATTATTGGTCTTTATTCTAGATTCTCCCCTTTTTCCATAGTAATAACATTCCAATTTTTAGTTTGGCACATTGCTACCAATTAAAATTTGTATTTCACAGGTTCTTCTGGTAACTAGAGTGGGTTAAATTCTGACCAACAGAATATAAGAAGCAATGATGTATGCAAATTTCCAAAAGTTCTTTCAAGAGGAAAGACTGTCCCTACTTTTATACTTTATTTTTTTCCTGCCAAATGAAAGGCAGAATGCCTGGAACTCCAATAACTATCTTAGATCATAAGGTAATTTCGGGTATGGAAAGATCTTGGCCCCCTGACTATAACTAGATAATTATTTCTAAAAATTCTTGAACTTGAGAGGAAGAATAAATTTAGGATTGGTACTTCTTTTCCTTGTACTGATTCTAATAAAGTCACCCTTTTGCTTCAGTTATCCCTGATTATTGTCTATTGTTTGTGCCTCTTTCAAGTGAAGGTGATCAAGAATTCAATTCAAACTGACTTAAACAATAAGAAAAAAATCATTGTTTACAGAAATGGAAAGTCTTAAGTTACCCTAGACGCCACAAAAAAATCAATCAGCATTTCAAACAACATTAATGTTAGTGGAAATCTCTCCCATCCATGCCTTGATTTTTGAGCAGTTCCAGCAACTCCTTATAAAACTTGTAAGAATGGTTAAAACAGTTTAAGACCTCACATTTCCTTTTTTACCTCTTCATTAGAGAAAGAGAGTCTCTGACAGTAGTCCCCAAAGAAAGGAAGTCTTCTGCTTTCCTTCTTCCTTCAAAACAAAAACGAAACAAAAAAACAAAACAAAAACCCAAACCCCTTAACATTGTATTGACTCTAACTAGCATTATTATAAACCTTTTCCTGAAGCAGAGGGCAAGGGATAAGAGATACCGATTGACTTCTATTAATTAGGCCTCCCTTCTGAGACTACAGTGTAGACGATTCCCCTAAAAACCACGTATGGTAGAATAGATAAGGTGGTTTTCCAAAGCAAAACAGATTTATTTATCTATAAACTTGGAAAAGGAATATTTATCCTTCCTACCTGAAAAGGTTGTTATGATATTAAATCCAATATTCAGATGAAGGTATTTTGAAATATGCAAATTACTATGTATAAGAACAGGATCCTATTACTAGTACTGGAGAGTATTGTTCTATCTCCTTCCTCCCACAATGAAATTTCTCAAAGTTTGTGTCATTAATTTAATAGTAAAAACAACCTATAATTCTACAGATGTACTTACTTGTCTAAGGTAAGCATTATTGATCTTATAATTTAATCCTTTAAACTACCATACATACATATATATACATATATATGTATATATATATACATATATATACACACACACACACACATACATATACTCCATTTCCTTTTATCATAGTTTTGTGACTATAGAAATGGCTTGGTTTTTACCTCCTTTTGAAGTTTGGATGAACCTCACTAAGTCAAACATTTGAGATAAGAATATAACCAGAGAATGAGAGAAGATGAAATTATTATCTGATATCCTGAACTATTCTTTTAAGATATGTTTACACTATATTACACACAAAACTAAAATTCTTCAATGATTTCCCCACACTTTGGGGTCAATCCAAGTATGGCTTCTGTGGTTCTGTGTCAGAGAACCCTGGATATCCTTCAACATCCACCTGCTCTGGGTCCCTGCATGCTTCACAGTCTCTCTGAACCGTGTCTTAATGCTCACTTTGCCTATAACACACACGCCAAACCTAGAATATATGCCAGTGCCACCAATGGTTCTACTTGAATAATTAATCCTCATACTTCCAAACTCAGTTTCAGTACAGTTTTCTCAGGGCAGCCTTCCCTCTGAAGTCTTGAGACCTATGGAAGTTCCTCATTATGGGGGTTCATTAGCCCATGATTCTTTTACTTTTACCATCCTGGTATTCATTTATTTCATGCCTATGTTTCCTAATGTTCCTCAAGCCCTGAATTCAGGGACTAAATCTTTTTCAGCACAGTATTCTCGCAGCTTAGCAAACTGTTCAAATTATAATGGTAGCAAGTAAACATGTGTGGTGCCTACCAGTAAATCAATAAAACAATGAAGGTTCACAGTTTATTTCTAAAAATGAAAATTACAGAATACTAGATTAAAAATGTAATATCACAAATGACCACCTCCTATCAGTTAAAAAAACTTAATAAGCATTTTGATAAGGTCTTAGAGTACAAAGAATATTTGAACATTGAGCTATCTGATATCTTCAACTTATACTGTATTTGTATCTGTTTCTCTCACCTTTTAGGATGTGAACGTGATACAGTTTGATTTCATGATGGTTTCATCTCTAAAAAATGATTTTTTTTTCTAATATAAGAGATTAAGGATTATTTCTTCTTTTGATAAAGTTTATCGGCATTCTTCAATGTAACTGATAATTCCCTGGGCTCAAAAGCTCAGTGCTGATATTCACTCAGCAAAATTGAAAGATATCTATAATCCAGTGAAACAAACACAGCCCTGTGAGGTGTAGATCCACGTCTTGGTTCTTCTGTCTCCGGTCTCTATGGGGACGCAAAACAAGGAGATAAAGATGAGAGGGTAGGATAAGCCGCCCAGAACAAATCATAAAAGAAGTCTGGGGTGTTAAGAGATCTTGAAGCTGTCATGAATCTCAGTTCAAAATAATACACTTTTTCTTGTCAAAGTTCTAACTCTAAAATAGGGCATGCAAGGTTCCTAACCCTAGGACAAGAATTCAACCATGATGGATAGATGTTCCTGAAAAACCATAAAGAGACTATCTGAATAGGAAGGTTGACTCTGAGGCTGATCTTTCAAGAGTCTCTTGTGTCCCTTTAAATCTACTTTATAAGAGGAGCATTTTAAGTTGATTTAGTGAGATGTTTAAACTTAATTAGTTATCAAATAATTACCTAATAGGCTCTTTTTGAGATGTAAGATTGAGCCACAGCTCTAGCTGCAATGCAATTAATTTTAAATTTTATAAGCCATAAAAGGTAATCACAGCCCTGTGAATCAACTAAGGTAGGAAGATAATATTTAGATGCTGCACTGACACCAAGACACCGAAAGCAGGTTAATTGGGTGGCAATTAGTAGGAAGAGTGTTAATTACCACACTAGTCTTATATTATGCAAATGAAATTACATTTCAATTAACAGTTAAGAAACTAAACAATTCAAAAATGTATGGGCAGTAGCAGCAGTGGCATATTTCACAGAAGCAAAGACATTCTCTCCAAATGGGAGATTTTTGATCTTGCTCTCAGCTCAGTAAATTTGTGATCATTATCTCTTTTCTGTGCATGAATTTAGATGTGGAACCCAATATTTTAGAGTTGACATCTGCCAAAGCAAAAGGAATTTATATTTGCATATGCTAGGATTACATGTCAAAGAAGAAACTCATACTGTATTTAGTTCATCCCCTTATTAACAAGAAGGTACTAGAATTGAGATAACATAAACCAATTTGGTTAAGGTCAAATGGTTAATTAGGGACAAATGTGGATCATCAAGATTTCAGAATAGCAATTTGAGGACACTTTCTACTCTATCATTTCCAACAGCCAAACATTTCTTTCTATCAAGAGAAGACTGCAAGTATCAAGAGTCTGGTAGTTGGCGTTTTATCCATCTGGAGCTCTCATTTTCTAGCAAATCACCTGTAGGCAAGTGACTCAACATCTCTCAGCTTAAATTTCCTACCTGTAATTACGCTCACCTCATCATTCTGAGTACTTACTGAAATAAGTGAGCCAGAGTTTGACTCAATGACTAGAACATAGAAAGTACCCACAAATCATTTGCTGTTGTTATGAGCTCTATTTTACAAGAAAATAATTTGATAGGCTCAGAAAAGAAATCCTTTTCCCTCCCAAGGGGTCATATGACTTAAAATACTCTCACTAATGATCCCTTTTTTTTTGGCTGTTGGTTAAACACAAATGCCACTAAGAGCAGCAACACTATCTTATTTCAGCTAACAGTTTAGCTGGAATTACAGTTCTCGTGGTAACTGAAAACAAAAGGTCCATGGTAACTGAAAAGAAAGGTCCAATGACTTTAGAATTCTATGATAGCATGTATGAGTGTAACGCAGAGAAAAAGAAAATAGGATGTTGGAAGGAGAAATAGAAGGACACAAAGTAAATTTTACTCTTTTATCATTTTGCCAAAGATGTCACACTAGGAAAATCTCAGTGGAAAGCTTGCCTCTAGAAGCATAACTATTGACACAGGAGTTATAGGGTTTGGTGGTTTTGTTTTCAAGCTGAGTAAATATACACAAAGATAAATAGTGATTTTAGTTATTTTGACCAATATAAATTACTTGAATAAAACCATCCAAAGTTGAAGCAAAGAGAACTAGGTTGGTCATGCTTCTGTTTTAGTTTGAATTATCAGTATAAATACAGTTTCCACTACTGGCAGGGGTCTCATGCATTATAAAAAACTCTGCCCAGGACTGAACGTGACAGAGAAGAAATGAGCAGAAGAGGCTTTGCAGTATTTTCTCTGCTCATGTAGGAAACCAACCATTTGAAAACCTTGCAAAAGGCATTGTTACATGATTGTAACAATGGATCAGGTTCAAGAGGAAAGAGGAAAGTTGGCAAAAGAACTCAAAGCAGCAGTGCATCTGTTTTGCACAGTACATCTATAACTGCATTTTCACTTGACAATTACATTTCTCAAAACAAAATCAAACTGGGGTTTGTAAATGCAGTGTAAATAGGAATTATTGGTGGCTGTATCCCTTACTTTATTCAACTTTTTCTACTTTCTTCAAACTCCACCTCTCATCCTCAGTTATTCAGAAGATTCTTCAACTGTGTCTCATGTCAACTTTGTTTATGTATCAAATACTTAGAACAACTTTCCTGACTAAAACAACTTAAAAATATGCATTAACAAACAAAGACTTAGGAGGCTCCCATGACCCTTGCTTCCTTGTACTTAACCCTTATGGAACCTTCTCATCTTTAATATGGGAGGGTCTGTGATTTGTTTCTCAACAGCAGCATATGTCAAAGGTCATTCTGTGAATATATGACAAGATTAACATCTGTTTTGCTAGGAAATGCTTTCCTTGAGGAAGTCCATGGTCATGTTGGGGAGACTCACCAGGCAGTTTTTAGGCAACCAGCAAGAAACTGAAGCCCACAAATCAGTATCACTCAGGACCAGAAACCTACTAATGACTACAAGAGTGGTGCACTTTGTGGTTCAATGGCTAAGGTGCAGGCCAAATAAAACACAAAGGCCTGGGTTTGTGACCCAGAGACAGGGAAAGAAAAAAAAAGAAAAAAAAAAAAAAAAACAATAAAGGTAATACCTGCAGGAGCTTAAAAATGCTTAGAAGATCTTCAAACAGTATCCTATCCTACTTCAGCTTCCAGATGAAAACTGACCCTGACCCTGTAAAATGACATATTTATTATATCCTTAGAGAAGACTCACCTAAGCTGAATTTCTCAGGACCCACAGAAACTAAGATGATAGATGTCTGTTGTTCAGTCTTAACTAGGTGTGATATATATTATTATACAAAGATAAGTAATAGTGCTATATTGAGTAAATCTTGTAAAAATTATATTTTTAAATGCCTTGCTCAGTCATCACAAAGAAAACCCAAAGATCTAAAAATAAAGTTAAAATAAGAAACTTAGGAGATAAACTAGCCATATTTTATCCAGAGAGTTGACGTTATATCCTAGAAATGTTGAGGGTTGTTTTAGTTCTTACTTGATGTATTGGGCAGAAAAAATGTCCAGGGGCTTTCCAAATAGGGAAATACAATAGTGTACTCTTGTAAAAGCCTTGTAATGTCAGGAAGAATAAGAAATAAATGAAAAAAAATAGAAGAGCACAGAAAGGAAAATTGCTTTTCCTAAACTTGGCACTTAGTGGAATGAAGACAATCCCTCGTGAGAATTCATAAATACAGTCCAGATGGATATAGGGTTTTAGTCTACATTTATCATACATATATAAGTCTAAAAATTATCAAGTGGATAATTTAAAGCAATCAAGATGTAGGTATAGTGTACTCGGAGATTGTCAGAAATAAATATTAACCTTATTAAATGAAACTAAATTTGAATATAGGCTTTAAGGAATTCCAATAGATAAAATTCCAAAGAAACTCAACAGCTGAAATAGCAAAATTTAAAAACACACAAATAAAGTGTAACATGAACCAGAAGACATAATTTCAGAGCAAACAGAAACCAGTACCATCAGATATAAGAATTTTCAGCTATAGAAAGCAAATAATGATATTTAATACATTTTCAAAACAATATAAAAACTTGAAAATATAAGCAGAGAAAAAAATCTTGAAAGTAAACAGGCATACCTGAGAAAAAGCAAAATTGATTTTCTTGAAATGAAGTTATGTTAAGCACAGTGGGTAAAGAGAAAATTAGCAAAATAAAGAGAATTAGTGAACTGGGTCTGAAGAAATGTTCACAGTGAAATTAAGTGAAGAAAAGATAATGTGGTAGTGACACAGATGTCAATTTTTCCCAATGATCTATGAATTCACTACAATTCCAATCAAAAAAAACCAAACGAGTTTTAACAAGTCAAATCTACTGTGGTATTATTACAAATATAGGCAAAAGACCCTTAGGAAAGAACAGAAAGTTCCCAAATTCCACATATTTGAAACACACACACACATATCTCAGACAGGTATTCCATATTAACGAACATAAAACAAAATGCTAAATTAATGGAGGGTTATAAATTAAAACTCTCCCTCCTATATGGCACCATATACAAATAAATTTCAGGTGAATTACAAACTATAAATTTTTTAGAAACATGATACTTTTAGAGGATAGATTATGGCATACAGATAGGGGAACATTTCTTAAAAGAATATAAATCATGAGGGAAAATACTGATAAATACAAGTAGAGTAAAACTAAGAACTCTGTTCATCATCATCAACACTAACAACAACCACACTATCAAAGAAGTGAAAATGCAGAAAGAATGCATCTGGAACAGATATAACTGACTCTATGTAGAACGTCTATATAAGAAAAATGCAACTCAAATGATGGAAAGACATTTCACAAAAAAAGAATTACTTATGAATATATATGAACCATAATATATAAAAAATTCAACTGCATTAAAAAATAAGTTATTCATAGCACCCATACAGTGAGATTCACTTTAAACTCACCAGACTGAAAAAAATGATAAAAATCAACAATCTAAATGTTAACAAAGATGTGGAGGAATGAGAGAACACACATGACTGATAAATATGCAAATCACTATAACCATTTTAGAAATCATTTTTACATTATCTATTAAGTTGAGTATGTTTATGCTATAAAAGACTATGATTTAATTTCTTAGAAAAAGTACATCTCATAAGTACACCTTAGAAAAAAAATCTTGCACATATGTACCAGATGACAAGTACTAGAATGTCCACAGCAGCAGTGTTCACAAAAACAAAATCATTGAAATAATTTAAATAACCACTAATATTAGAATGAATAAATCGTTTGAATATGGAATCGATGGAAAAAAATTAGACTGCTACTACATGCACCAACCTGGCTTAACCTTAAGAAGATGTTCAGACATTCACTTTTAACAATATTGAACAAAAGAAGCACATTTCAGAATAATGCATGTGCATTTTTAAAACAAGAACCAATATTGTGTCACTTAAGAATACCTACATAAATGTCAAAACTTGTAAAAAGGAGAGAAAACATGGTTAACAGACAGCAAAGTCAAGACCGTGGTAAAATCTCAGGAAATCTGGGCAATGGGGTGAGAGATATACACAGGAAGTTGTAAGGTACAAATTATGTTCTGTCACTTAATGTTTTCTCCTCTTTTTAAATTCATTATATATATATGTATATTAATGTTCACATTGTTTAAAGTTGCATCCACTTCCAGTTGGGACATATTTACTCTTCTTTCCTTGATCTTGTTCTTGGGTTCTATTTGTTTCTAAGTGCTCTGCTCTCTGAGAATGTAATTTGAGAGAATCCTTGACATGATTCCAGACACTTCAAGGTGCTGCCTGTCTCCAGGCACTGCTGCCATATCTTTGGCCCTGCTGATGTGCTGAGATAAATGAGCACCAAGTCTGCCCTGTGGACTCTAGTGTTCCTCATCCCACAGCAATGATATGCTCTAACGAAATATGGAGAATGTCTTTCTGCCCTACTTACCTATACTCTGCTCCTCTGAATATCATCCGTAATTTCTGTGCCAAGATCTCCATAAGTTTTTGTGAAAGTAACCCCTGCAATTTGTGCTAGTATCCTCTCACTAGAGTTCAGCCCAGAAACCATGGGGTGCACTAAGGGAGATACTTCATTCAAAAACTAAATTTACTTTCAGTTCCTCTTGACATTTATCTGAAACATTTCTCCTTAACTGGACTAAGTCAGTCAACTTCACTCCTTTCTTCCTTGGGATACATTTTCTTCAGATAGAGTCTCTCCCCAGATCACTTTCTCTTCCTATCAAAAATGTCTAGAGGTTTCTAATGTTGCAGGATCTCTTTTGTCAAAATAGAAATTTGAAATATATGCAAAGTAACTTGATGAATTATTTTTGGTAGTAGAATATAAAATATGTTCCAAACTTCAAAGAATAAGTAATTAGTAAAGTTAATTATGGCTTATTCGCATAATACAATTTTCCATATTAATATTAGGTAGGATAATTTAAATAATTTAAAGGATGTCAGTCATCTTGATTTAAGTGTAAAATGCAGGTTATGAAGTATGAAATCTGGTTTGTAAGCTTGTGTGGGTATATGTGTGAATCTGTGTATGTGTCCATGTTTAGAAGAATGTACACGAAGATATTAACAATGATTCTTTCTAGATAGTAAGGTTATGGGTGACATTTATTTTCTATTAAAAAATAATATATAATTTGTTACTTTGACTGTTAATTTCCCTTATTAAAGTAATATTTTTTTTAAAGTTCTTAGAAGTTGAATTGTGATTTCCACTATCTGATTTATGTATCTGGTTTTAATAAACACATAAAAATCAATGCTTTAAGTACATAAAAATCAATCTATTTAAGTAGAGTTCCTATTCGTATTTTTATTAAGTGGGTTAAAATAGTTGAAAGCAAAATCATTAGCATAAAATTCTGGACTGCCAATCATATTCCTCCAAAAGCTTAAAAGAATATCTAATTTTATGCTTCTCAATGTAAGATTTTTTTACTATTAAATTAAGTGACAAAAGATAATATCAGTGAAACTGATATTAGAATAATAGCATCATTTTTCCTTTTTCTTATTTAAAAAAGAAAGTTTTTCATAGCACAAAAGCATTGCATTGTGTTACTATTCAGTCATTTGCTTTTTCCATTATCAAACAGACACAAAAAGAACAGTCGGTTGGAAATACACAAATCTCTTGTATATTTGCCTTATTTCAGATAATATATATTATTAATATTGCTTTTTATGCTTTCCTTATTCTCCCTAATTATTTTATTTTTTCTAGCAAGATCTTAATCAAGGCTAATATAGAAAAGACAAGATTCTAAAACAAAAATACAATTGTAAACTCACACCCAATTACAATCTTCTCCAGTCCAAGGAATCCAGGGAAAGACTGAAAACCATACAGTTATGCATAGGCACATTTTTGCTGATGTGCACTAAAAGATGCCAGGTTACAACAGAAAACCACTGGCATTCTAAAGCTTTGTCCACTGATGTGCATTCAAGTAAATATCTACATTTTGTAGACGTGTATTAGATGTTTGGGCCACGCAGATGACTTGTGTCCCATGATCCAGGACAAGTCCTTCCAAAATTTCCTATTAAACTGTCAGTCACTATACACTAGGTGTCAAAAAGGACAAAACTACACATTCTGTTTCTTAATTTGTTATTTTCCCAAATAACCACACATGATGAGTTCCCAAATATGAGTATCTATAGTAGTCATAACTTAAAATTAACCTAATTTGTCATTATATGAATATGTTAAACACAATTAGGAAGATAAACTTTTGATCCACTAAGTATAAATACACAATAATTGAAATATAAATTAAAATTAAAAAGTACTACTATTCTCAATATCTCCTTACAACTACAAATCACAAAGTGAAATTAATTTGGGTATAGGACATTAGGATATACAGTCATTAACAGCTTAATGAATTGTTTCAGATATTTTAAAGGAAATTGCAAGATGTTCTATTTGAATTAAAGTCAATACTAGGACAAAGATGTCAGTCCATATTTACTGAGCCACTCTATAATAAAGTCTTTTTACTGTCAGGTACTGTGCTATCTCTTAGATATTCAATGGTGATTAAAAAAAGAGAAGACTCAACTTCTATCCTATGGGGAAGATAATATTTTCATACAAACAAATTAAAATCTTTCTTAAGTGTACAGAAGGGTGGGATTTATTTCCTATTACTTGGCTTCTTTCTTTCAGATTCTCATCCCACAGTTCCTCCACTCTGTGACTTTTGACTTGTGAGAGTGTCTAAGTAGAAAAAGAACATAGAATCAGAGTTATGGCACAAGTAGTGCCAGAAAGTAGGGAGAAAAACATTGTTTCTCTTGAAACTGATTCCCTCTGAAGAAGACAACACAACCTTTTACTTCCAAACTTACTGCTGTTTCATTTCCCTGGGGGTATGAGCACAGAGCAGGGAAGGGGTGTACAAAAAATGGTCTTTAGAACAGGAGTCAGTGGTACCCAAGTGAGATATGAGCAACATAGTGAATAGCCTTGGAATCTTCTGATTTCTATGCAATGACATAAAAAAAAATTTTTATCATTTTTGGAAAAAAAACATTGATGCATACTTAAAGACAGCCAACACCTAACATAAAGTCAATAGTCAAGAACACAATTAATGGAAAATAGTCAAAAACTACAGGGAGGTTCCTTTGAGGAGGAGGGTTTTAGCTGATACCAGAGAGAAGATTTCATTAGACAAATAGTGCAAGTGTTCTTTTGCAAAAGTTAGATGTGCGATGGAAAGAGACAAGTTCAGCAACTAAAATACCCTGGGACCTAGGGCGATAGGCACAAGATGAGGTCACATAGTCAAGCAACGGCAAGAATTTAGTACCCCTTAAGGACTACATTCTTCATCCTGAAACCATTGGGAAGGATTTGGCAATTGTAAAAAGGGCCATGATGAGGTCATTGATACAGTGCATCAATGTGATCATTTTACTACAGATGGAGAGTGCTACAGAGGCAGTTATGACTAGAGGCAAAGTGGTAACATTGTCCAAGAGATGTCATGGCTACTTATACTAAACATGTTAAGAGACATTAAGCAAAGAAGACTCAAGAGATATCTAACGTTTAATTTTGGGATATAGATTATAAGAGAAAGGTAGGGTGTGGAGATGATACATCACTCAGGACATGGGAATTTGGATAAATATTTGTGTTGTAGGGTAAGATGGGAAAATGAGGTCAGAGTAGATTTGAATGGGTGATTTTCAGGACCAATTGAATTCACTGATTTGAGATGCCTTTGATATAAGATATCCAAATAGTATAAGCAAACTATTCAGGTTAAGAATTGTAGAACTACTCAAGGATGGAAACAGTCAAACTAAAGAAAATGCTGAGATATAGGACATTGCTACTGTCCATGAAGCATAACCTGGTATTCAGATGATAAATAAACCAACCGGGGAATAATTCAAGAGTCTCAACACAGATTTTGATTCTTCCTTATCGCCCTTCCTCTCTATAACTCCTAGAGGCCCTGCCAGATCATTGAGGACTTTTTGCAGAGAGTTTTTATGTCACATCTCAAGTTCTGTTAAAAAATAATTCATCAGTTAATTCGTCTAAAGTTATAGTCAGGAGCATTTGATAAATCAAAATATTGAACCAAATATATAAAAGAAACTCACTTTTAAGGTATGTGGGTGATAGGAAGAAGTAATAGCAGCAAATATTTGGTGAATTATTCTTCTGTGATATACCACTGTTGTGTGTGTGTTTGTGTATGTATGAGTATCTACATATGTATATATAATATATACACATACATTCACATATATGTGTAATACATATATAAATTCATATATATGTACACATATATTAATGCTCAAACTCGTGTAACACTCAAAGGATTTCAAATGAGGTAGATGAAACTGTTCTCCATTGTGCAGAGAGAATCGGGTAACAATGTAACTTGCTAAACAATTAAGTAGGAAGCAAATCTGGGATGTAAAGTCAAGTAGTTGTCTTTTGAACCCATTCTTTTAATCACTACACAATCATGTAAAGTAAAACTTGACAGGTCTTATGATTGAGCTAAGAAGATAATACATTTAAAAATGGTACAATGAAATTGCAAAAAATTTAATTACTTAGATCTAGGAAGCTCAGTAGATTTGTCACATGTACTGAAGCTTAAATTCTCAAATGAGTACAGATAAATGGTCAGAATAGGCTAGGATAAGCTGCAGTAACAACTCTAAATTGCAGTCATTTAACAGAGCAAGTGTTTATTTATTATTCACACTACATCTCCAACGTAAGTCGGAGAGGAGCTCTACTCATTATTATCACTCAGGGATCCAGGCAGAGTCTGCTTCTTGACATAGGCTTCCTCAATCTCTCAGAAGCATAATAAAATATGCAAAATCATAACAAGCTAGTAAAACATCCACCAGAGCAGGCAAACAGTACTGTAAATCCTGATCACACCTCATTGCCTAAAGCCAATCATATGACATACCTAATTTTAAGGGGATGCAGAAGGAGCAGTGGGTATTTTTCAATATTCCTATAGACTACATCACTGGGCTTACTGTAAACTCTCACAGTAGTGTCTCCCGGTGCTAAACTTCCCACAGCTAAAGAGAATTTGGTGATTCCCAAGCAATGAGACGCTCCTTCCCTGTTTCCTGCTATTTAACTCACTTCTAACCACAATTTTTGAACAGAGGCTATCAGAGAACTATCACTTGCTTGAATATCAGTGCCGATCAGGATCATCACAAAAGAAAAGTACTCCACCTCATGATGTAACAGTGAATATCAATCCAAAGACAAAAATAAAAAAAGAGATAGGAGAATAAAATATAATAAAACAGAAAACAATTATCAATATATCTAAAAGGTTTTCTAATTGCAGACATATTGTACTGTTACCCTGGTCCTTTAGAGGTACTGGGGTAATTTAAAAGGAGAAAACAGCCTGAATGATACCAAACTTTTGAGGAAAAGTTCTAGTCTACCATACCACTTTTCTACACTTTAACAACCAGAAATATTTGAAGGTAAGAGTCCTTCTAAGTTCCTATTTTCTTTGGACACCTGGTACCTGAGAGAACAATGATCAGAGTCTTACTGGCCATTATGGATTTCTTCTCCTAGTACTGAGAGGTCAGCAAACAACCATGAGATAACATATAAATGCTTTTTTGCAACTCAGGGAAAGGTTGATTAAAACTGAGCAAGTGCAGGTTATAGTTAGAAATTTAAAGTAAAGTAGTTTTGACTTTTCACATCAATCTTGAGTAAAAGGTCTAACAATTCAGAAAAATCCTTATTAAAGTCTATTTAGTCACAATAACAATACTAATATAAATACACCCTGAAAATTCTAAACAGAAAAGCATGTTTAAATGAAACAAAAAGCAAACGTAAGATTTCTAGTTTCTGTTTCCACATGTAAGGAGCTAGGAATTCACCATTCCATCCAAGCAGAAATAAAAGCCCAAATAAATGATAACAAATAAAAATAAAAAACTCTTCATAGGCCTGGTGGCCACCAAACAAACCACTCCTCAGAAAATCGGAGAGATATACAAGAAATTAAAGAGGTTCACAACATACCTGATCAGAAAACTCCATCCGTATTTGTGAATTTTTCCTCCAGTAGCTCAATTAAGTTCTCAGAGTAAATATTGGGGAAAAATCTCCTCTGCATCTGGCAATGAAAAGGGAAAAGAAACCATTATGAAATAGACCAGTTCTCTGTTCTTAAAAAGCCTACCCTCAGGAGAAACAAATTAACTGGAAACTAACCTACTAAAGTTTTATTAAGGACTAATGACCTCCAGCCCACTCTAGTTATACAATTCCCCCTAAGCAGGGAGGAAAAAAGCTGATGTTCACAATCTGTAGGCAAGTCTACGAAAATACTGAGGTCCAATCATAGAACTCTAGAATATGTTCCCTCTCCACGACTTACCACCACATTACTAACGGCCCACTTAACAGCAGTTCCTTTTGCCTATGACAAGTCTCACAATCAAGAAAAAAATCACCTGGTAGTGGCCAGAGGGTGTTGTCCTGTATCTAAGGAATAGGGAAACTGCATATGTGGTTTTACAGTGTTTTGTAAAACAGTTAACCTCAAAATATTAAATTATTAGAAAAATGTTAAAGAATTCTCTGCAGAGCAGGGAGCTGGGAAATTCCACACCCCTCATCCAAAAACCGAAAGTGAACAAGATGCCTGCAGACATCACCTAAAGATCTTCTGTGAGATGTGTTAGATTTTCAGGGAGGCATGAGTTTTGACAAATAAAAACAGATGCACTCCTCTGGTTCAGTGGCTAAGATGCAGGTCTTGTAAAGCCCAAGGACCCGGGTTTGAGACTGGAGCAGGGGGAAGGGAAAAAAGAACAAAAATAATACGCTAACATTGATACAAGGGTGCTATAACTTCATATCTGGAAAACCAAATAAAAATGCTTATTTTGAAATATCAAAAGAAAAAAGAAAATAAAAAAATTAACAAGGACAAAAAAAGACTAAAAGAACAGCTTGGAAGACAAAACAAATACCAGAACCAGACATAAAAAGGATGTTGGAATCATCAAATAGAAAAATGTAGTCAGGTATGATTAAATTACTGAGAATGTTAATAGATAAAAAGCAAAATATTTCAACCATTATTTTTTTCAAATACTTCTGATTCCCCCTTTTTCCTTTAGGGACTTTAATTACATGTGTTTCAGGTTGTCTGAAGTCATTCAGTTAATTGATGCTGTGTTCATTTTTTTCCCAATATTTTTCTCAGTGTGTTTAATTTTGTATGTCTTCTATTGCATGTCTTCAAGTTCACTAATCAATTTTTCTAAAAAAAACAGAATCTGATATTAATCCTAGGCATGATAATTTTCATCTGCAGAAATTCACTTTGGGCTTCTTTTAGAGCTTTTAAATATATTCAATCTTTCCTCTACATTTCTGAATATACTTTTTAATATATTTTGTTGAGTTTTCTACTTTTGTCCAACAGGAGGGAATATACAGTTCTTTTTATTCCATCATGGAGAAGCAGAAATCCTGTATACTTCTTTTTTTCTATGAAAACCTTAAAACCCTACTTAGAAGTTTAATTGGGCTGTAATCTATTGTTATTCATATTCATTTCAATATGAAACACATTTGAAAGCTTTACATATTTTAATATTCTAGAACATCAAGGAATATTAATATAAGGAGTATAAATTCTCCTTAAAATTCCTCTATGGTATAGGGTGATCTGCTGGAGGATGTAATAAAAGTCATGAAATTTTACCAATAACTAAATGCTACACAAAGGAATACTGAAAAGCAAAAAGGAAAAGTATGAAATTACCACCAAAATATTAAAATCTGACATAGAATAGAAAGATCAGTGAAACAGAACAGAAAGCAGAAATAGCCCCTACTATGTTAAATAATTATAAGACTAGGATTACATGTCATAAATAGGTAAAAGGTGGGTTATTAAATAAGCAACAGTACAAAATGAATAATTAGAACAATAAAACTATTATTAGTCTTCCTCACACCATTAATCAAACTAATTCTAGAATGAATTCTGTAGTTAAGTTGAAAAAGAAGAAGAAAATTCAGGTGAATATCAGTTTTTATGACTGGGAATAAATTTCTAACTATAAACAAAACATAAAAGTAATAAAGGAAAATGTTAATGATCATGAAAACATTAAATAATAATTAAATA
This sequence comes from Solenodon paradoxus, assembly GCA_004363575.1. Lineage (NCBI taxonomy): Eukaryota > Metazoa > Chordata > Mammalia > Eulipotyphla > Solenodontidae > Solenodon > Solenodon paradoxus. The sequence goes on from RJWH01000049.1 coordinate 1,902,065, forward strand.
AATAATATTAAATAATACTGTGAAAATTAAAATATATGAAAGTGGAAACATGGAAAATTCTAACTATGAAAGAAAAAAGAATTAATTCATATGATAAAAGGGAATTCTTATAAGTCAATAATAAAATTATTAAAAACATAAAAGTGGACATTATATGTTTGCAACAAGACATAGCAGAAACCAGAAATTATTACGAATATTTATCCCACTAATAAAAATCAAAATTATAGATCAAAATGTACATTATTACCTCAACACTGTAAAGGTTAAAAAAAATTCTGACATGGTAAAGCTAATTAATGGAAAAAAAATTCTTTTGCTGTTGATATAATCTGGGGTCAATTATTTACAATATGTATATTAAGAACCTTGACATATCATTTACCAAGTTAAAATAATGTTTTTAAAGCCCATTTAAGGACATAGAACATTCATTCTATAGTTTAAATAAAAAGGAGTACAAAATGCATGGTCTATCTAATATACCAATTTAATAAGAAAAATATACCAAAATATAGAAAATGACTATCTTCTGTTTATGAAAATGTGACTGATTTTCAGGAAATTATTATTTTTATTATCATTAAATGATTCAACACTTGTTATTCTTTAATATATTCATTATTCTCATTCTAATGCATGTACTGGACCGTAATGCACTGTGAGGGGGGTTCTGTACGAGACTGTAGAATAAAATAGTCACCCCCTCGGAAAGCTGGCACCCATTCAGGAATGGCAAAAAAATCATTAAATAACTGAGGCCAAAAGAATGTCTCTTTCTCTCTCTAAGTCTGTCACTATGAGGCTTAATCCTTTTACTGATAGTCAGGCAATTTCAGTACTAACTTCTTAAAGCTGGAGAGAAGCTGGGATAGAATGCTTTTCTCTGGACATATGTCCCTCATTATGTCAGTCCCTTTATAGCTACTGATTCGGAGTGACCTTCAAAAGAAACACCCTACAGAGCCAGAAGTTGGGCAGTGTTCACTAGACAGCAGCATTCTGGTGTCCAGTATTTAAGGGGAAGCTACTTTATTCCTCAGAAGTGACTCAGCACCATCTCTCAGCCTACCAATGAGCAGAGATGCTTGGCTGTACCTAAACTTCAAAAGAAATCCCAGCACTACAGAAAACTTTTGTAACTTCCTGCGGTTTGCAAAAGGAAATAGATTACTTGAGAAATAACTGCAAATGAATAAATGGAGAATGAATAAAATATTACAAGTTCCTTTGCCTGGTGTTTATTTCAGAGCTTTTTATACTCATATCCTACTGTACCACTTTAGCATCATAATTTTTTAATTTCCCCCCGCCCCCAGACTCTAACCCCAGAGATACAATTGCCTCTGGTCTGGATGGACCCTAACAGGGCCTCTGCAGATAATTGTATAGATTGTTGACTGTGCAAGAATTCTCAGCTATGGAGGCCAGTGGAGTCTGAAGTTCCTCTGAAGATTGCCTAAAGGAGGAGATACTTTTTTCTAATTAACTGTACCTAATAACTGAGCCACCAGGACCCAGGGAGGCATCTCTTCAGATGTGGTGTCTCTTGCTATTCTTACAAAGATACAGTCCAAACTAGGGATAGCCCTGAGTCTATGAATCAGGTTTTTCTTTATAGTTTTCCAGAAAAGCCAAGAGTTACGGTTGAAAATCTCAGGACAATATCAATTGTTGGCAGTGCTGAACTCAAATTCTTCCTCACAAAATTGGGTTCTTATTTTTTCAAGATTGCAGTTTTTCTTCTCTGTAATTTCTGAACCACCCCTTACCTGTGTCCCTCCCCCACTTTCACACACATGCCACCTCAACCGTTTCTCACACTCTTTCTATGCATTATGGTTCTATAGTTTCTATCCAGTAACCAAGTTCAGGGCTTTGAATCACGTATTTCTAGCTACAACTTGCAAGAACCTGGACCACCAAGCTATGAAAATGGATGTTGAGATCAGGAAGGCTGTAGCTTCCCTTCAGTCCCATTTGTCATAGTGGGAATTCTAGTGAATCTGAGGATAGTATTGGGTGAAGAATTTGCTGCCATGCAACAGTCAAAATATATTTCATTGTCTATTAAAATTAAATATTATACAGCTTAATCCAACCAAATAAGTGATTTATATGTATGTATTATATATATATATATGTATAATCATATATGTATATACATATGTAATGTATTGTTTAAAGGAAAGGTGCAGGAAAGAATGAAGGTGAGTAGGCAGGCAGGAAGAAAGAGGAGGAAGAAACATTTTATTTTTTATTTAGAAGTTCATCTTCATTGTTACCCAAGCTCCAGGACATGAATCTGTGTCCTTGGGAATACATGGGCACTGTGCTCAGTAGATTTATACACTAGGCCACTCAGGTGAGCCAAATCATATAGTTTTTTTAAAGTCTACATATTAGGAAATCTGAGTGCAATATGTTCTTGAACAACATCATTTTGCTCTATGTTATTTTGCTATACTACTGATGATAAAAAGAAAACTCAATTCCTATCCAGGCCACTATATGAAGTTTGCATGTTCTCCTCATGTCTGTATGGGTTATTCCACTTTAATCATATGTCCCAAAGATGCACAAGTTAAGTTCACTTGAATTGTCTAAATTGTCCCAATCTAAGTGAGTGTGAGTGTGTCTGACTGCACCCTGTGGTGGAGGACGTTCCATCAAGGTTGGTTTCCTGCCTTGTCCCCTGAGATGCCCAGATAGGCTCCAATCACTCATGACCCTGAACTATAATAAGCAGGTTAGAAAAGGCATGAATGTGTGAATAAATAGAAAGTATATTTAATATTAAAAGTGGTTGGGGTCTTTAAGTTAAAATTTTGGTGATGTTTCTGTGACTGAAAATATGCCTTAAGAACTTAATAATTCATTAAACAATAAGCCTATGATAAAATTGGTTTTGTTATAAATCATTTCTTAGTTTCCAAGACCTACCTCTGATGTCACACAAAAACTTACTGTAATTAAATTGGACTGATACATCAGTCCAATACCTTAAACCAAGATCCATATAATCTAGAATAGGAATTAAAGGACATGTAAGAAACTCTCACTTAGAAACCTCCCTCAGTTTCTCATCACCAGACCTAGGAAAATTCAGAAAATATTAAAAACACAATAACAAAAGTTGGGAGAAATATGAACCAATTGTAATCCACATATGGAAAAGCAACTCCTCACAGAAAGTAATCAAAAAGGAGGGAGGAAAGAATGTATGTAAGATTGTCATCTTGGTAATGTTTCCATAGGTGAATGAAGCACTGTGGGAAAGAGTAGAAAGAAGAAGCCATGTAGGTGTTGGATGTCCTGGGCACTGTAAATTTCAAAAAATAAGAGTGAATAAAAGAAAGTAAAGTTACCTTTCCATCATGACTGAATGTGATAACTCTGCTTCTTCTAGACAATGGAATTTGAGCTAAAGGTTATGCACATGTACCTCTGGTACCTCAAATGATATATACGTGCATACTTGAAGATGTCTTCTGTTTACCTGGATAATTTAGCAATTTGACTTGAATTCAAGGAAAAGGATATGATCTGGAAATTTTTATATTACACTTTCTGAAATTTCATTTGAAATCATGTGACTAAATCTTCCCAAGTGGAAGGAAAAAGTAAAAACTAATTAGAAAATTTCTGAATTCAAGATGAACCATGGAAAGTTTAAAAATAAAACATTACAAAAATTCACGTGAATAATTTTAAAACTATGTGAATCAGAGAAATGAAACGTCTATGGTCAAGAGGGAAAATAGTACCTTTGAAGAAGATAAGCTTGAAAAAGAAAACAAAGAAAGAAAAACACTACAATGAACATTCATCAGAATGGCTAATACACTCATCAGAATGCCTAAACCTATAAACACTAACATACAAATGTTGATAAAATGTGGCACAACCAGAATTTTCATGCTTTATTAAGAGAGAATAAAGTGGTACAGCTGCTTTGCTAAAACATCTAGCAGTTTCTTATAGTTTTAAATATATAATTGCCATATGACTCAAAAGGTTTACTCTTACTTTTTTAATGCAGAGAAATATGAACATACTTCTGCAAAAAGACATTTACAAGATTGTTTATGGCAATTTTTTTCATAATGACCAAAGCTGGATAACTCATATCTACCAATAGGTTAACAGATTTTTTAAAATTGTAATGTATTTATACAGTGGAAAACTACTCAGCAAAAAAAGGAACAAATTTGTGAGAGTGACTTACTCTCTCAAACGGTACTCTGAATTAAAGAAGCCTTATGAAAACAGTACATGCTGTTGCACCTTAGTGGTATAGCAGTGACCCACAGTCTCCAGCTACCTCAGTAGATATATAGTCCAAGGACAAGGGTTCACATCCCAGGGCCAGGGGGAATGACTAAGATGAGAAAATAAATAAAATTTATGATTCTTCCTCTTTCTCTTCCTGCTTGTCTGCCTCTGCTGGCCTTCATTCCTACCTACACCTTTCATTAAAAAAAAATATAGGACATCCCATTCAATTTATATTAATTTCTCATACAGGCAAAACTAATAATTAATGATAAAACTCAGATTAAAGGTTGTATTGACAGTTGGGCAGAAATTGACTAGGAAGAACTATGAGATGTAGAGTTGAGATTTAGGTTACTCAGTATATATATTAGTTAGACTCAAATAAATGAGTGGTTTATTTATGTTTTGTTCAATTTATTTTAAGCAATATTAGCCAAAAAAAAAAAAAAACAAGAAATACCAGTGCAAATATTTAATTGCACTCATTTTCTAGTTAGTTCTATGTATATTGACTTTTAAGGATGAAATACTATATTAACTATCTCTTATCCTATAGTAAATAACCCAAAATATAGTGTCTTGAGACAAATAGTTATTGTTTTATGGTTTTTATAGATCAGGTGGTTTTGGCTCAAGTTCTCTCAGAACAATCAAGAACTTTCTCAATCAAGAAAATAGGAGAAGCCAAAGTCACCCAAAGTCTAGACGGACATTAGAGAATCCTCTTCTAAACTCACCCTCATGGCTGTTGGTAGGAGGCCTCACTTCTTCATTATGTGGTTCTTTTTATGACTTACCACATTATTGCTGACTTCCAGAGAGCACAGTCTAAGAAAGATGGCAAAGTGGAAAGTTCAGTACCTTCTATGATCACGCAACATCATTTTTAGTATATTTTATTCTGTTTTTATATAGATCGACTCTGATACAATGTAGAAGTAGCCTACACAGGGTAAGAAGTTAAGGGTCTTCTCAGAGGCTAGTTAAGTCTGCAAATCACTTTAAATCATCCTCCAAAAAGTAGATTAATAGATGGATAATTAGACTGATAGACATGAAATAAACATATAAAGCAAAATAGTAACAATTGTGGTATCTTTGTGGCAGGTACATGTTTATTTATTGTACTACTCTTTCAAATCTTCTGTATGTTTAAGTTTTTTCATAACAAAATGTTAACAATACAATAAAATGCTAGGGAAAACAACTTAAGCCTGAGACCATTTGAGAAGACATGCCCTCCTCTAAATAGAAAAAGTAGTCTAGAAGAGCTTCAGATTGTATAGTCACACTTTCCAAAATTTTATCAGGGACAGCAAGATACATTCTATATGTATATGTAAAATTCCTCAAAGGAAACTCTGAATGTATTTTCTTAGGAATAAAACTGTTCATACATAAAACGCTATAAACAATGAAATGTAACTCAAAGGTCTTTATTTGACTTTGAATGCCTATTATATTTTTAAAAAGTGATGTGAATGATTCCATAGGATTAGAACATGTATAAGCAGAGACAAACAGAAACTCAACTGCATGTGCACCCGCACACTGGCTCAAAGATTCAAATGGGAAGGAAAGCAAGCCCAGAACTGCTGAGAAATGGGAGTGACAGGCATAAGCTAAAGATAATGCTTACGCTTTTGTTCTGCTTGTGTGCACCCTGCCCCTGGCCTCTTCATAGAGTGTGGACCAGGGTTCTGAGTGACAGAAAGCAGAAAGAATCATGTGCAGAAGAGCAATTCAGAACAATATGTACAGAATGATGTGAAGATAAACATCCCCTCCCCTCTAATTGTTAGGAACTCAGGCAAGAAATCATGAATCTCAGGATTACGGTCCTTAGGGAAGGAAGGAGATGACTCAGGCTACCTCTCAAAGGTCAAACTCAATTCCCAGATGCCTGTCTCTCACTCCCTTAGAGATTCTGGAGGATTTGGTTACTTTGATCTAATGCACTCTGGTAAAGTACAAATATCAAATGAAAAATAGCAACCTCTGAGTCTGTGTTAGAACAGTACATTTTGCTCATAATATATCATATTTCCCTTTCCACTTTCATTTTTATTCAGTGTCCAAGGACCTATATTATCTCCTTTTGAGCAAGTACTGTCCCTGTATCACCCTTAATAAAGTGTAGAGTAAGATGTGAAGAAGAAAGTCAGTGCTGACCTGACACTGAGGAGAAGGCAATGAGCCCAGAGAGCTGAGAAAAAATTCAGCCTCTGACTGGATGTGTTGTTCTGCTCACATAAACCAGCAGGAAGGCGTGGAGCAAGATGTCCTGGACTCCAGAGAGCATGTTTGGAATAAACGAGGGAAAAATAAATTCTAAGCAACAAATGACTAATGAAATAATCCATGGAAACAAAATCAAGGGCACTATTATAGAGTCTCAATATTTTAAGTTAAAAATCTTTTTTAGAGTCATCTTAAAGCATATTCTGGCTTACCAATGCTAGCATTTCTTAAAGCAGGGTCTACCTGTATTTAAGGATTCCATTTGCTATAGGCAAATCCCACCTCGTCACACCAAGACAATAACTAGATCTCCCAAGGAGCATCCCAGCTACAATCTCCAGTGTCTAAGGACACATTAAGGTAGCTGTCTGTTCAGAAGACAAGCAATAAAATATTCTATAAAGACACCCAGTTAAATTTCCAATTAAAATGATTTAGTGCCTTCATTTTTTTAAGTTTTCCCAAGGTTTGCTGATGACTAAAATTATGTAATGAAGCTTTCAAGGTTTTAAATCTGCTAATTAATCTCTGTACCTTTACAATAACCCAGAGCAATAAAAGGCACAATGAAAAGGAGCATATTAATGTAAGAGTGGATTAACCCTTAGGAGGCTGGTCTCTCCCAGCCTTGCCAGCTGATGCTTTAAAGTGGGTCAGATTATCATTTGGTACTGCAGGGAGGGAGCTGTGTCATGAGCGGTCTCTCCTATAGCAGAAATCATTCTGCTTCTATAGAAATCCCTAATGACATCACATGCTCCGATTCAAACCTCCGTGATTCAAAGTATTAGGCAAGTGGGGGTGTCGGGGCAGGAAGGACAACACCGCACAAGGTGGAAGTCTGGAACTTTCAGTAAGGTGTTTAAATGATTCTGAAAAAAATGTTCCAGGGGCAAAACCCTTTAAAGGAGCTTTGGGAAAGCCAAGTCTTTGGGTCAAACTAATACAGGTTATGAAATGGAAAATAACTGTTAGTTAACAGTGCTGAAGAATGGAGAGAGAGACTTTAGGGTTAAAGAACTCTCTGTAGATGACAGGAACCTGAGTTAAACACAAAGAAAATGTGTGTTAACCCAGATTGAAGTTAGGGGCTCTAATGATTGCTCAATTGTGTTACTGTTACTTAGGATGGGTAAATAACTCTGCTATTATTTACCTATTGTTTGTCAGTTTCAAGACCTCTGCTACTCTGAAATGCTGGGGCAGGAGCCTACAATCTGTATTTCCCAGATCCACTTACCAGAAACTACTGATTTCTATTTAGGATCTGTTAATGGAAGGTACTAAGGGGAGACTAAACAGGGAAGTAGAAGGGAGGAAGAGCTCCTTTATCTTTTCCGCTTGCTATGGGCATCATTCAGGCAACCGCAGCAAGTCTTTGTGGATTACTCCTGAAAAGAGACAGAGCAGGATTGAAACTTGGTCCTGTTCATCTACAAATATTAGATGCTTTCTCTGATCCTACAGTGCCTTTCTGATACGAAACTTGGGAGAGATCAACATCAGAAAATACAAAGGAGAAATAGGAGAGTGATTATCAGTGCACTATGCCACAGAGAGTGAGAAGTGAGAAGCTGCTGCTGGATGTGGCATGTAGGAGGCAACAAGGCCCTTGTGAGGATAGTTTAGGTAGAGAGATGGGCACTGTGATAGAAAGAATTGTGTGATCGCTCCCAAGACTTTTGCATCCTAGTATTAGGCCCTTGATTGCCAGTTAGAATCTATTATTTATTTCTGTCAATACAATCAGGAACAGGTGAAAAAATTCTGCAGAGGTAATTAAGGCCTTAATCAGTTGGATTTGAAAGAATCAAAATGAGGCTATCCCGGGTGGGCATATAGCCTAAGTAGATGAAGTCCTCAAAGGGTAAATTAAAAAGGATCAGAGACCTTTCTTCAGAGGAAGAAAACAGACTGCTATGTTGTGAACTGCCTGTGGAGAGGTGTGACCTCAAGGAATGGAGGGTCTCAGTCCTACAACCCAAGGAACAGAATTCTGCCAACAGCCCTGTGAGTTAGAAATAGGTTAAAACTTCAGATGAGCTAAAACCCTGAACATGGCTGGGAAGAATCAATATTGTTTAGATGATCATCTTTCTTAAAGATTTAATACAGATTGAATGCAATCCCAATTAAAATCCTATGGGCTTATATCAAGGAAATAGAACAAAAAATCTTAAACTTTATATGAAACATCAAAAGACCCCAAATAGCCAAAGCAACAATGAGAAAAAAGAATGAATCCAGACACGAACAGACATTGAGCTATACTACAAAGTGATAGTGATCAAAACGACATGGTACTGGAATTATAACAGAGGCACAGACCAGTGGAATAGAATTGAGTCACCAGAAACTGACTTATTCACATATGGTCAACTAATCTATGACTGAGGAGTCAAAAGCATACAGTGGAAAAAGGAATGTCTCTTCAATAAATTGTGTTGAGATATTTGGACAGCCACTTTCAAAAAAATGAAGCTAGACCATTGTCTAACACCAGTCAAAAAATGGGAAGAGAAAAAGACATTTTTCCAAAGAGATATATAGATGACCAACAGGCATGTGATAAGATGTTCCTACTCCTGGCTATCAGGAAAATCCAAATCAAAACAACAATGAAATTATCAACTTACACCTCAGAAATTGGCTATTACCCAAAAGTCTGGAAATAACAAATGTTAACAAAAATGTGGAGAAAAGGGAAGACATTTATACTGTCGGTAAGAGTGCGAATTGGTGCAACCCCTATAGAAAATAGCATAGAGATGCCTCAAAATTTGAAGATGGAAATCCCATATGATCCCATCATCTCCTTCTGGGAATTTACCCAAAAGATATAAGAACACTAATTCACAGAGATTTATACACTCCCATATTTATTGAAGCCCTATTCACAATAACTAAGAACTGGAAGCTACCTAAGTGATCAACATCAGAGGAATGAATAAAGAAGAATGGTAGATATATACAATGGAATACTACACAGCTCTCAAAATAGATGAAATTCTGTCATTTGAATCAGTATGGATGGAGCAAGAGGGGATGATGTTAAGTAAAATAAGTCAAAAGAAGGAAGATACCAGATGATCTCATTTATAGGTGGAATGTGAACAGAAAAAAACAAAGAAACAGATGAAACAAAACCAACCCCTGGATGCTTACAATAGAACTGAGGTTACCAATTGGGAATGGGATGTAGGGAGAGAGCAAGTGGTGGTGGAGCTCACTGGACAATGATGAAGAACACTTGGTGATTTGGTGGATTGGGTATGTTAATGGTGATTTGGGGCAGGGTATGTAAACATTTATCTGAAGAATGCGGAAACTGCACATATGGAGAACCTACACATATGTGTTTATTTTAATTTGTAAAACAAAGTCAAAATACTTAAAAAATAAATAAGACTTCAGATGAAATGAAAGCTTTGAGTGACACTTGATTTCAGCCTGATGAACCCTGAAAGGACCCAGATAGCTACTTCATGCCCAAACCTCTGATCCATGAAAACTGAGAGATAAAAAAAAAAAAGTTGTAAGTACCGAAGTGTGTAGTAATTTGTTATGCAGTGATAGAAAGCTAATACATGGACAGTAGTTAGACTTGAGATGAACACACGCATACGCACACACAATATCTTCAACCACTGACTGAACAGAATCTTAATACCAAACAGAAACATAATTTGAAATCATGTTATCATTGCCTGTTTACCTAAAAGAGCCTACTTCAAAAACTCAGTCAGCAGAATGGATCCCACTAGATAGAAATTTCATCCCAGCTCTCATCTGGGTTCATATGCGCTTTGGAAGCCCACATTGAGTTTCTGGTTCTTCTGTTTATGCTCTAGGCCCATGTATTTACCATTTCCACATCTTAAAGAAAAAAACAATAAGACTGTGCCATCTGAATATTTTTATTGTTGTTATATGTTACTTTACTAGAGGCAAAAGAAAGCCTAAAAGAGTTCTTTAAATCAGTACCATATAAAGACCCTATTACTAGACAATAACAAAATAAAACCTGTGTAAAGAGAGTTAGCAATAGCAATATGCAAATGAAAGGTCACTATTATAAATTTAAGATCTCAGCAATTGATATGGAAATTAATGGTGTTTATGACAATTTCCTAGGTAACTAGTTATTTTGTTTTCTATCCGGCAAAACTTCCCCGTGCTAGATGTGAGGGTGCAAGCATCGTGACAAATTCACAAAAAAAAAGACACAGCTACCTCTATAACAAACAAGCTGAAGCAGAAACTGGTAGGAGCATCACGTACAGCTGAGCTGAAATTCCTTAAGAAAGCAATCTGAATAACCTTGTCACATCCATTTTCCACACCTTTCCTTTGGCAAGCGCTCTTTGTCCCCGTGAAGCCTCATTTCCCCATCTATTGCCAAAGGCTACCATTTCCTATCACACATCAAAGCATGAGAAATGTCAAGGTAATGAAAACTGACACCGTGGCAAGGAGAAGGTGAACCCAGCCATTGTGGAGGAAGCGGGGGTCAAGGTCCTTCCTTGCAAAGCTCGGCATCATCCAGGCCCTCCTGCAGCTGTGCTCCCCCAAGAGCTGGATTCCACAACACAGTGTGCCTCCTGAATAGCAGCCACAGAACACAACTTGGGATTCAAAATGAATTCAATGGCAAGATAGGCAACTTTATATATTCAAAACCAAAATCACTCTTGACCTTGAAAGGTTTATTATGCATCAGAAAACTCCCTGGCTTAGCTTAATACACTGATTATTGAGATTTTATCCATGCATCTGGCCAAATGTACTTAAAATTTCTCAAAGAAAATTATGCATTAAATCATGAATTTGGCTTTCTAGCCCCCTCTTGCAGAAATAGAGCCATATAATTAAAGATTTGGGGAGTCTAAAGGCTTTGGTTCTAGTACAGATCAAACACTGATGTACCCTGGGTCTTTGGCCAAGTCACAGAATTTCTTTCTTTAGTTTTCAATTTGAAAAGTGAACTCTATTTCAGACCTTGAACTTATTTCTAGCCCTACTGCCAGGGACTCTCTTTTGCAAAGAGAAATGATGCCACTGAGTCCAAAAAGGACACCAGGACTAGTGATGTGGTCAAGGTAATCAGAGATGGTCATTTGGAATTGACTAATTACAACAGTGAATTCACAGACTGTTACAAAGCTTTCCAAAACTGCACAGGCACTCAAAGCCACTGAGTAGATACTTCTGTTTTCTCAGAGGCAAAATAACTCTGAAAGGATAATTTTAGGGCTAAGAAGGTTAGTATTCTTATCTAGGGTAAGGAATGATTCCTGATTGAATATTTAGAGGTTGTATCTGGATAACAGTATGCAGCAACAGGAGTGAAGATAGAAAATTAATGAGCAGAGTATGTGCTTTTTAAGAGTCTTACAATTTTCATTATTCTTTTATTGTAATATTGGTATTTGGTCCTTTATGAAAATTGAAAATGGTACCCAACTTTCTGTTCTAGTGCATTCCCTTATCCTGTCTTGCATTAAGTTGAATCCACACCCCTCACATCCTTGCAACTGGACATAGGACAAGGAGTGGGAATGTGTCTCATCCATATCATCTATACCAGTTCACATTCTTCAGTTTCTTATGCATGCACGGCCTGTGACTTCAGCAGTGTCATGCAGACAAGTTTGTCACACCCCTTCCAATTCTGACATAGTCATTCTCACCAAAGGTCAAGTGCATCTTTTTACATTAAGACTAATTTTTTAGAGTAGTTCCAGGTTCACAGAAAAATTGAGGTGATTGTGCAACAATTTCCAATATACTCTCTGTTCCCTCTCATGCATAGCTTCCCCCATGATCAACCTCCCTATCAAAGTGGTATGCTTCTTACAATTGAAGAACCTGCATTAACATAATCATCATAGTCACCCAAAGTTCAGAGATCGCTACTAGGGTTCATTATTAGTGTTTTACATCCTATGTATTTGGACAAATGTGCAACGACATGTATCCATTATTAAGGTATCTTATGGAGTATTTTCACTGTCCTAAAAATCCTCTGTGCTTTCCTAATCATCTCCACTTGATAATCTCTGAAAACCACTCATCTTTACTGGCTGTATAGTTCTGTCTTTCCAGAATGTCATATAGTTGGACTCATACAATACGAAATCTTTTCAGATTATTTTCTTGCATTTAAGATGATTTCATGTCTTTTCATGACTTGATAACTCATTTCTTTTTATTACTGAATAATATTCCATCATAATATCCATTCACCTACAGAAGAAAATCTTGATTGCTTCTAATTTTGGCAATTATGAACAGAGCTGCTATAAATATCCTTGTGCAGATTTTGTGTGGACACAAGTTTTCTAGTCATTTGGGTGATTAGCAAAGACTGTATTTCCTTTGTCATATGGTATAATTTTGTTTAGTTTTGAAAGAAACTGCCTACATCTCCCAAAGTGGCTATACCGTTGAGTATTCATACCAGCAATGAATGGAAATTCCTGCTACTACGCTTCTTTGTCAGCACTGGTATAGTCAGAGTTCTGATTTCTATCATTCTAATAAATGAATGCATAGTTTATGACTATTGTTTTAATTTGGATTTCTGTAATCGTACATCTCTTCAAATGCATATTTGTCATCTATATATTTTCCTTGATGATGTATCTGTTCTTTTACTCATTTTTTAATTGTTGAGTTTAAATTTTTATATATATATATATTTTTTTTGGAAAACAGTCCTATATTAGATATGTCTTTGAAAATATTTTCTCCCAATCCGTGAACTGACTTTTCATTCTTTTGTTGTTATTCACAGAGAAGAAGTTTTGCCTTTGATATTTTACTTGAGAAGTCATCGCCAAACCCAAAGTCATCTAGATTTTTTCCAACATTATCTTCCAGCAGTTCTAGTTGGTGTTTTACACTTAGGTCTGTGATTCATTTTCACTTATTTTTTGTAAAGGACATATAGCCTGTGTTTAGATTCTTTTTTTTTCTTGCATCTGGATGTCCAGTTGTTCTAGAACCATTCGTTGAAAAGATTAACTTCACTTCGTTGTATCACCTTTGTTCTGTGTCAAAGAACAGTCAGTCATATTTATTCTGGTCTATTTCTGACCTGTTCCATGGATATATTGTCTATCCTTTTAGTATTACCATACAACCTTAATTCCTATAGCTTTATACTAAGTCTGAAGTTGGGTAGTTAATGTTAACTATTATGGATCTTTTGCTTCTCTATATAAACTTTAGAATTAATTTTTTGATAGTCACAGAAGAACTCAATGGAATTTTTATTGGTATTACATCTCTAGATAAAGATGGGAAAAACGGACATCTTAACAACATTCAGTCTTCCTATTGATGAATATGGAATATCTATCCATTTATTTAGTTCTTATTTGAGCTCACTCATCAGTGTTTTGTAGTATAGGTCTTGCACATATTTTTTAGATTTATATAAATTTTTAATTTCAAGTATGCTAATGTAAGTGGCATTATCTTTAATACCATATGTAGTTGATTTCAAATTCCACTTATTCATTGTTACCATTTGAACTTTTGTATGTAACCTAGTATCCTATATTTTTTATGTCTATTTATTTCCAGGAGTTATTTTTGTCATATCTTTCAGATTTTCTATATAATCATGTCATCTGTGAAATAAAACAGCAAAAATATACTCACATGTTCAGAGAGATATGACCACAGATGTAATAAAAATTGTTGTGAACCCAGGCATGAGCCATGCTCATGCTCATGTACCATGTTAGTTGTACACTTAAAATAGATAAATCATGACAAGATAGTATAATTTTTGTGTATTTTTCACAATTAAAGATATATGTAAAACATAATATCAAAGAAATTAAAATTAGAGGATTTGCACTACCTAATTATAAAGGTTACTATTTAGACTATTGTAATCAAGATAACCTGATACAGGTATAAGTTTATAATAAAATCATACATATATAGTCAACTGTGTCAACAAAGTGCTAAAATAATTCCATTGATAAATGATAATTTTTTCATAAAACGGTGACATATAAACTGGGGGGCAATATTTTCATGTTTACAATACACTATACAATAAAAATTAACCTCAAAATTATTCATAGACTTATGTGTCTAGGCCAAAACATTAAACGGTCTATCAAAGCACATAGACGAAAGTCTTATGGACTTAAGGTAAGAAATACTTCTTAGATCTAATTCAAATGGCATGAATTATCAAGAAAAAAATGTTGAATATTCTGAATTCATGAAAATTAAAACATTTTCTCTTCAAAAAATTTGTAAGCCTGAAAATGAGAGAAAATATCTGCCACACATTTATCTAGTAAAGAATCTACAACTTTGAGAATATACAAGAAAATATGCAAAGAGTTGTCTTATTTCTATAAGAAGATACATAACCCAGATTTAAGAAACAGGTTGTATACTTCAATAGACATTTCACAAAAAAGGCAGGAATGAACAATAAGCATATGAAAGATGCTCAACCTCCTTGGTTACCATGAAAAAGCAAATTAAAATAATGAGAGACTACAATCATGCTAAATTGGATTAATTTTTTAAATATTAATGCTAAGTGATACAGTGCATACATTTCACCATCTCATACATGGTGGACATACAAAGTAGTACAAACACTTTGAAAAACAGTTTAATAGTTTCTTGTAAAGTTGAATATACAAGTAATTTATGACTCAGCAATCACATTTCAATTTATTTATCCAAGAGAATGAAAACATAAACACAAATACTTTAACACTTTATATTAGTCAAAAACTGAAAACAATGCAAAAATGTATTAACAAATGAATGAGTATACAAATGGTAGTGTATTTACACATTGGAACAAAAGGGAAAAAGCACTACTACGTTCAAAAAAATAAATGAAACCACAAATATGATGAGTGAAATAAGGCAGATACCAGTGAATTCCTATGCTATTATTCCACTTATATGAATTTCTGAAATATGCAAAATCAATTTACAGAGGCTGGAAAGCAGATCGACAAATGTCTGAGGCTCAGGGTAAGGGTCTGATTGGCTGAAAATAGATGTATGAGAAATATACAGGGAGTAGATGTATGAGAAAAGTGCAGAGTAATAGAAATTTTCTGAATCTTGACTGGAGTAGTGATTACATGGCTAGTTAGTGTTCACATAGATGTATATACTTGTCAGACTCAAACTGTTCCCATAAAGTAATTGTCTTTTTAAAAAACTAGACTAGTTGTTTATTAGTCATAATCATGCTTTTACAGTTTATGTTTTCAAGCAGATGCTTTTTTTATTGTGGTTAAAAAAAAGTACATAACATAAAGTTTGGCATTTTTAATGACTTTTATGAGTACAGTTCTGTGGCATTAAAAACATTAGAACAATCACATTGTCATGCAAACATTATCATCATCCATCTTCAGAATTTTTCATATTTCCTAACTGAAACCTTTTATTA
Organism: Solenodon paradoxus; assembly: GCA_004363575.1. Taxonomy (NCBI): domain Eukaryota; kingdom Metazoa; phylum Chordata; class Mammalia; order Eulipotyphla; family Solenodontidae; genus Solenodon; species Solenodon paradoxus. Next base: position 1,918,035 of record RJWH01000049.1, read on the forward strand.
TTAAATAATTTCTACCCTTTCCTCACTTCTCTCAGCCTCTGGAAACCACCACTCAATCTCTTTATGATTTTAACTATGCTAGGTATTTCATATAAGTGAAATTGTTCAATATTTGTTCTTTTGTTTTACTTAGCATAATGTCTTCAAATTGCATGTATCAGAATTTTCTTCCTTTTTAAGGTGAACACTATTCTAATACATGTTATATACATGTGTTAGATATTAAAACTTTAGATATTTATTATACATACACATCAAATTTTATCATATTCATCTTTAAATGGATACATGAGTTGCTTCTACCTCTGAGTTATTGTAAATAATGGATATCCAAACATCATTATAATCCTAAATTTTATTTTTCTTAGATTATGTACTAAAACGTGAAATGGCTGAATGTGATGGTAACTCTATCTTTAAGTTTTTGAGGAATCAGCGTAGTCTTTTCCACAATGGCCTCATCACCAGTCATTCACAGTGTTTCTGTTTCTTCACAAACTTGCCAATACTTCTTGCCTTGTTTTGGTTTAGTTTTGATACTTATCCTCACGTAAATGAGGTAATGTCTTTTTGTGGGTTTAATTTGTATTCTCCTAATTACTAATAGTATGGAGCATCTTACATATGGTTATTTATCATTTGTACATCTTTTTTAAAAGAAGTATCCATTGAAATTTTTTTTTTTCCCTTTTAAAATAAGCTTATCTGGTTTGGCATTAGTGGTGGTATTATTGAGTTGGAGTTCTTGATCTATTCTAAATATAAACCCCTTGTCAGGTGTATGATTTGAAAAATATCTCTTCACATCATGTGTTGCTTGCTGTATGTCCTTCAGTATGCTAAAGCTTTTAGTTTTGATAGATTTCATTTTATCCATTTTCATTGCCTGTGTTTTTAATATAATATTCTCAAAATTACTGTCAAATTCACATCATAAAGTTTTCCTCCTCCATTTTCTTCTGGGAATTTTATAGTTTTTATAGGTGTTATGTTTAGGACTTTGATTCATTTTGAGTTAAATTTTGTTTATGGTATAAGGGTCCAACTGTATTTTTCTGATTATGGATATCCAATTTTCCCAACACCTTAGGTTTAAAAGATTCCTATGTCTCCATTAAATGGTCCTTGTTGAAAATCAGATGACCCTATATATAAAGGTATACAGGTGAACCTGTGCTCACGCTAATATCACATAATTTTAATTACAATAGTCTTATAGTTAAGTTTTGAAAACAGCATGTGTGAGACCTTCAACTTTTTGCTTTTTCAAGATTGGTTCAGCTGTTGGGGATTCCTTGAGATTTGCTATGACTTTTAGGATGGATTTTTCTATTTCTATAAAAAAAACATCATTTGCTTTTTGTTAGGGAGCAACACTGAATTTGTTTAAAATATTTAATGAATATTGTATTGACATCTTAACAATATTCAGTCTTCTAATTCATGAATACAGAATGTCTTTCCCTTTATTGTTGTTTTCTCTAATTGATTTCAGCAAGATTTTATTTTTTAGCATACAAGTTTCCTTATCTCCTTGGTTAGGCTTATTTCTAAAGAGTTTATTCTTGATGATATCAGTAGACTTATTCTCTTAGCTTCTCTAATCGCATGCTTAATTTTGATATGTTCCTTGTGAGTGTATAGATGCAAATAATATCTGTGTGTTGATCTTCCATATTGCAGCTTTGCTGAATACATTTATTACTTTGCTTATTAGTTCGGACAATTTTTAACTGATATCTTTATTTATATATATATATAAATGTGTGTGCATGTGTGTGTGTATCTGTACATATAAATATATATATATTCATATCAAACATGAACAGAGATCATTTTAATTCTTCTGCTTCAATTTTGATGACTTTTATCAATTTCTGTGGACTAATTGCTCTGATTAAATCTTCTGGTACTTGGTTGAATAGAAGTGTCAAAAAGCTGGCAGGCTTGTATTGTTTATCTTAAATGAAAAACTTTCAGTCTTTCATCATTGAGTATGATGTTAGCTATTAGTTTTCTATATATAACTTTCATTATGTTGAGAATTTCAATCTATTTCTAATTTGTCAAGAATTTTTATCAAGAAAGTGTGTTGAATTTTGTCAAATACTTTTTATGCATTGCTGTATTTTTTATGTTGAATCAACTTTGGAGTCCAGAAATAATTCCTATATGGTCAAACTGTACAATACTTTTAATATGCTATGGAAGTCAACTGCTAGTATTTTCCTTGAGATTTTAAAATGACTTTTATAAGAGATAATTATCAGAGTTTGTTTCACTTGTAGTGTCTTAGTCTAGCTTTGGTATTAGATAATCTCATGGAATAAGTTAGGAAGTATTTCCTCCTCTTCAATTTTTGGAATAAGTCTGAGCAGGACTGATATTAATACTTCCTTAAATGTTTGGTGAAACTAGTCAGTGAAACCATTTGGTCCCAGGCTTTTCTTTGTTGAGAGGTTTTTTGATTACTAATTTCCTCTCCCTTGTAGTGTAGGTTTATTCCAACTTTTTATTTCTTTATATTCAGTCTCATTAGGTTTTATCTGATTAGAAATGTTCCCATTTCATCTATATTATCTAATGTATTGATGTACAATTGGTCTACAATGCTCATAATTATTTTGTTCTATGAAATTGGCAGTAATTCTCCTCTTTCATTTCTGATTTCAGTTATTTGTCTTCCCTCTTTAGACAATATAGCCAAAATGTCATCATTTTTTATCTTTTTGACAAAAAAGGTATTTTGTTGCTTTTTTCTATTGTTTAGTTTTGGTGTTTCAAAACATATAATATCTAGCTATATTAATGTCTCAGAAAGGAGAGAGGAAAGAGAGAAAGAGAGAGATATTAAGAGAGAGAGAAGACCATTGTTGATAGAACTTATGACAAGACACTCAGAAATATGGTTTAACACATAGACGTGACCTCTACAGCAGCAAGGTCACCTCGGTTCCAGTAATCAACCTAAGAAACCAAGTTGGGAACTGGAAAATCTTTCAGTGTCACTCAGTATAACAAAATGAGTTCAAATGATTCATTTCCTCTTTTTTTTTTTTTTACCTAGTAGACATACTTTTTCCAAAAAAGATGCTTCACTTGAGCATGATGATGACTACTATTGAAAACAGAATTCCTTTCTTCAGAGAGCTAGCTCTAAGCCACTCCATAGTAAATCAACTCTCATACTGTACCATGGATGTCTGTCTCCACAATTTAAGTTACTCTGGGCTTGAGATCCTAGAATTCACCTTATATACAAAGCACACAGAATGAATATAGAAACTAGAGCCTGAGAAAACTAATCATTACTTCATTTCTCTAAAGGGACAACATGCCAAGCAGTCAAGGCTAATCTGACCAGCACCGGAGCACCAGGTCACTAATTTGATGTTTCCCCAGAGTTGGCAACAGTGATCCCTGTTCTAAGAGAGTCTGAACTCACAAACTAGAAAAATATTGAAACTGAAAAAGTAGTATTAATGTTTGTTTAGGGGATATGCTCTATTTTTATAAATTCCAACTAGCTACTTAAATATTTAATTCATTAGTTCTTCAAAATATTTAGAGAACCCCTACTGTCAAACTAGAAGAACATATTCTTTATGCATGAAGAGATACTGTTTTTAAAAACAATAAATGACATGTGCCTAATGGGGCACATCTATTGTAAATAGTACATTCATTGTTCATAAATTCAGTATTTCATGCTGGAATACTAAGAGAAAGTTTTGTGGGAAGATTCAAGTAGAAAATCAGGAGACTGGGGAAATCATTTCATGAAAGGCAGAACGGTATTTACAAAGAAAAAGGATGTGTTGATTTGACTACAGATCCTCAACTCTTTCTTCTCATGCTTCCTCTGCTCTGTTCATTGTTGAACAATTTCTAAAAACCAACTCTCTCTTTGTAGGTATAAAATGCAAATCTTGATCACCACTTACTAGCTAAGTGGTGATAGGCCAGTCATGTAACTCCTTGGAACTTCAAGTGATGAGTTTGTAAATGGAAGATAACATCAGCTAGTAGGTTTTTCTGGACTTAAGGATTCCGTATGTACAAAAGAAGTGAATGTCGTACCACGAACACAGAAACCAGTCCACATATTATTTCCTTTGCTTTCTGTTGTTCAGAACTTTTCTTTAGCTAACGCAAAATCATTGGAAGTGCAAGGGGGGAAAGTAACTGAATAGGAGGAAGACCTGAGTTCTAGTCTCAAGTTACCACATAATCAGATGTGTAGCCTGGAGTGAAAAGCTTTGGTTTGTTTGCCTCACTTTCTCTGTGAAATGCAGAGGACAGCCATGAACTTTTAGCTTCCTTCCAGCTTAGTGATTTGCAACTGTGTATTACTGAGCAAAACAGAGTATGTTTTACCATCAAAAGCTATAAAGAAAGATGAGCAGTACTACCGGAGGCCTTATATCTCCCTATCAACTTTTTATTACCCAGAGAGTATTTGGAAGATACTGTTTTTCTGGAGAGTACACATTGCAGACCAGCATGACTGACTCAGGCCTCAGACCAGTGGTCTTCAGCAGGGCTTTCCAAAATCGCTTGGTGATTCCAAAAGACAAAGACTCTGTTCACCAGCCCTTTGTCGAGGTGTGGAGAAAGAGAAAGAAAGAGAAAAAAACGGTGTCTTAAGGATTTCTGCCTTTTGCAGAGCCAAGAAACATTTTCCTGTTAAGCCTCAGTAAGGGCTTCTTCTAAACAAGCGGGGACACACTGCCACCTGCTGGCTCTCTGCTTTTTTGCACCAAGGAACACGACCAAAGTAATGGAGACTTTCCCAGACTGTTTAAATGTGTCAGAAAATATCAAGAATGTCTAATCTATTCATCCTGAATATATGAAAAAATATTGAGAGCCTATGGAGTAAAAGGTTCAAAATAATCCCTCTATATATTAAAGGACACATACCTAAAAGACATCTTAACAAAAATTAGTAACCACTGATATTTGAGAATTCCTTTCACCAAAATTTCAGTATCTCATTTCATATACTAGGCATTTGTTTACATAGGGTATTTTTAATAAATTATGTCATGTGATTTTTGTTGAAGGGACATTATTTTACATGGAGCTTAGTCATTTGCTTTGACATATACTGCAAGGTACAAGAAAACTACATTCTTATTAAACGCTACTGGCATGTGGTATTATCAGTGATTCAGATTTGCCCTCATTAATTTATACTATTAGGCTTTGTGATTAATTTCTACTATTGGAATGGTGCAGAGGTTAAAAGTTAATATAGATTAAATGGAACAAGCTCTGTAATTTTATCAGGAAAGTGGTTTGAGGCTAAGAGTTCAGGAGTATTTTATTTGAAATGGCTTCTGTGTTTCTCCATCACTGACAGTGTTCTTTGCATCTGGAGCCTCTCATTGTTTTTAGCTCCTTCCCCCAGTGGTTCAGAGTGTGTGATCATTAGGTCACACACATTAGTGAGTCCACACTAATGCATAATATTTATAGTGAACACCTTCCCTTTCACCTTGAAATTTGCTCTATTACAGAAATCATGTTTAGGTTTTATGTGGGCAAATGATAGAAATCTACATTGTTATGAATGTCTCCATTTTGGAGCTAGATTCTGGCTCTGTGTTCTCATAACCAAAGGGTCCATTAAACTGTCATATTTGGCCCTATTTTTTTCTCTATCCCTAGAGTAACAAGAAGAAAAAAAAAAAAAACCCTTTTTGACATTTCCAGCCAACAAGGCTTTTAAAAATATTAATGTCTAGGCTCAGATCACCCCATTTCATAAACCTAATGAGACAAGAAGTACGTTTATCCACCTCTAACTTACCTTCCCCATGGGTGTCCTTCTCTCTTTCAAGAGACTGAATTTTTCTTGTTAAAAAAACTAGAGAATACAATCAATAGATATATAACATGGGTGAAGAGACCAATGATACTGAACCCACCTCAGGCATGATAGAGCCTCCTCTGAGTGTCCCTGCAAGATGGGAACACACTCAGTGGATGGCCAAACCACTCACCAGACTGATTTTCTATGCACTTCCTTGTACCTCACTTATCACCTCATGCCTCCCAACTGTTTGTTAACCAGGCTAGGATGCACACTCTCGAGTTTTAGAGGTAGTGTGGTATAGGTACATTTTCTACATTTTGGAAAGCTACACACTGGGTTTGCACCCATCCTGCCACTTACTGTTTCTTCATCCTGGGGAAGTCACTTAGGTTTTTTATAAAATGGGGATAACGGTACCCACTTGCATGGTTATAGAAGGCATAAAGACAGCACATCCTACCCATGGAACACTTGTGTGCTAGGCATCACACTAGACATTTTACATGAATTAGTATAACTGATGCTCATAATTACCTCTTAATTATCATATCCCCCATGTCAAATATAAGGAGCTGAAACGAAGGATAGCTAAGATCACCATGATCAGGTATGGTAGGGCCTCATGCCAAAGCAGGTCTGACTCCAGAGGTGGAGCTTATTTTGTGACAAGGACTCCTCACCCCCATAGAGCCTGGCAAATAATAAATGAGATATAAATCATTAGCATTATGCTAGCCAAGTTCCAGATATTTGACTTTCCCTTCATTCTCGACATTGAGCAGAGCACGCTTTAGGGATTATATATTGCTTGCTTGCTTTAGTAGATATTTCACTAATACACACATACATAGGCACTTAACCCAAGAGTGACCTAGAATTCATATCACAAATCACCACATACTAGGTGGCTTAAACCAAGATGAATTTATTATTTTTCAGGTCTGGAGATTCGAAATCTGAAATTAAGGTGTCAACAGCACCTCGCTCCCTGAAACTTAGTGGGGTCCACGCAATCTTTGGCATCCCTTAGCTTGCAGATGCATCACTTCAATTCTCCCTTTTGTCCTGCCTTCTCCCTGTGTCTATTTTCACATGGCCATCTTCTTGTAAGGATACCATTCATATTGTTCAGGGGTCCACTTACTCTAGTATGCCCTCATGTTAAGTAATTACATTGGAAAATGACCCTATTTATGAATAATTTCACATTCTGAGGTATGCAACGGGTTGGGGGTGTGGACTTGAGGGTATCTATTTTGGAAGGAGGCTACAACTCAGTCCACAAGAGCCACCTCTCCTTACTCACACCTGGATGGTTTCAATGGCGCAAGAGATACCTGAGACCCCAGAACCAGATGGACTTAAGGTCAAATTAGCGTGTGTCCTTGAGAAAGTTTCTTAGGTGACTAAGGTCTAGTTTCTTTATGCATTAGGTGAGGATGCTAACAATACCTATTATGCAGAGTTGCTGTGATGTTTAAATGAAATGCGACACTGACTGAGCACTGTGCCTGGCACACAGTAATCCTGCACTCCCTGCAAGCAGCAGGGGTACATTTTGGCTGGGATCTCACTGGGAAGCCCCACCACTTAAATGGTTCCAATTCCCCCGTGCAGACTGATACCTAAAGCCCTCAATTAGGCAATCATATCCCAAGTCCTATCTTCCAGCTTCCTCGGCTGGCTCTCTTTCAAAAACACAGTGAACTACACCTGCCTACCCACCCACAAATTCAGAATAATCACTCTGATTTACAAGTCAGAAGTTTCACTAGCTTAGCATTATCCTTGGAGATTTAGCAGCCCAGACTAAGTCGACTTTGCCTCTCATCATTGTCAAATCTGGCTTCTGAGCACCCCACCGTGTGACATGGGAACTGGCCGCAGCATGAAGGTATCACTAAAGCAATTGCAAAGCAAAGGAAGTAGGAAAAAAAGTGACTTCAGCTATGCCTGCTGCAGAAGCCAGCCGAAGAAAATTAACCCACCTCTTTAATCACAATTTTGCATCCCAGAATCTTCAGCTGACAGAAATGATAATCATTTGGTTCATTGATTCTGGGATTAATCACTGAAGTTAATCTTGGCATGTATTGATTCCATTTCTGCTGGCTGTAACTAAAGTGTTCAAATTACTTATTCCAACTCTGACAGCAATGGGTTCCCAAAACAAAGGAAGTCAAAGATGAGCTATTACACCTGACAGGCCTGCACAGCACCTCGTGACAGCGTTGACTACCCAAATCTCGGCAAGAGGAGGTTTAATAGGGAAGGAGCAGCACCTGTTCTTGCTATTATACACTGGCATTCTATAAAGTTGATCCATCAGTGTCTAGAGGAATTGGAGGCAGTTTGAGTTCAAAGAATCTCAACTCAAAACTTGGCTGCAAAGGCAAGAACCTCACATAGCCAACATAGTGAAGCAGGCCCATTTCAGCCACTTGATCTCTATCAGAAAACACTAGCATCAGTGACCCGACATCTTCCAGGGTTTCATGGGCTGACCACACTAGACAACAGAATGTTCATTGCAAAAGTACAGTTTGCAAGATGACAACACAGCGTGCTCATCCTTCCCTTAACCTGTCACATGAACTTCTGGTCAGCTAGAAGCAACTGATGACCTTTTATTAAGGCCTGGGAAAGAAACAAAAGGAGACTGCCCTCCTGGAACTGGGATTCCAAGAAACCCTCTCACTATAACACAACTAAAGCCTGGAAGGATCCAGTATGTGTGGCATAGTTGGTTTCACAAAAGGTAGAGAAAATCAGAAAACATAATTAAAGCAGGCACAGAGCGAGAAGAACAAGAGTAGGAGTGGACTATGACCTTTCCTAAGGACTTGCCCTGTGCATCCTAGTGGGCAGGCAACATTCCTGTCCTCTGCTCACTAAATGTAAGTGGCACACCTCCACCCTCACTCCTGAAAAATGCTTCCAGACATTGTCAAATATTCCCAGGGAGCTGGAGTGGGGTCAAAATCACCAGCAATTTGAGAACTACCAACCCAACTTTACACTTTTTAAAGCCAAAGGTATAGTAACATTTCACAGATAACCACTAAAACAAAAGTAACTTCCATAAAGCAAATTGAGAAAATATATTAAAAGAAACTATTTTTTAAACCCCAATATGATAAAATCTATCTAAAAATGGGTCAAATATATATACATATGACATATGTATATACATATATTATAAAGACTGATAACAAAAAACATGTCTAGATATGGGCATCATGGCAGAGAATCCTACTTCCACAAAGGCTCCATGATGAGTTCTTGTGTCCAGTGAATCAATTATAAATGGTGAAATATATTTAAAAATTTTTAAGTCTCTGAAAAGTGTTCTAAGGGAATACAGCGAATAAGAAATATTGACTTAATACAATCTACTAAATCTTCATGGAAACAATGAGAATCTACGGCACTGGAGCTCCCCAGCGTAACATGATAGAATCATAGGAAATCAGAGTATGCTAAATGACAGCCTGGAGATGAATCAAATAAATCGAGGATGTTAGAAATGTACAGGACAAATGGCACCATTTCTCCAATGGATCTCTGTCAAGTAAAACAAGAGAGCGGTAAGATCTATGTTATTACAAGGAATTTGATTCTATTTTCAACTTCCAGGATAGAGTCCTGGCTAAGCCAGGATTTGACTAAATCTGATTTCTACGAGTAGTTTACCATGTAAATCCAAGGACTCTGAACAAATAGAATCAAAATAATTTCAGGACTTCTCCTGGGAAGTATAAGTCACTGTATTCATTTGAACCTTTCCATACACACATGTAAGATCTTAAATTGCTGCAAAATTGTGAACTCTCATGAAAACAATGAGGGAAAAACTAAAAAGCATAGAAAAATGATGGCGCTGAGAGTAAAACAGAAGAAAGTAGCTCGAACTTTTCAATGAACCTTGGAACTCTAAAACACCATTTTTTCAGTTATCTAATACATTCACTTTATTTCACAAGCCATTTTGACTTATGGGGTCCTGTCCCAGGCAGAAAACTACAACTGGCATTTGAATTATAGGTAGACTGGAAGCAGAGACACTCAGCTCTGAATCCCTAGATAATACCACCTTTCCAAAGAAGAGATCAAGAATGAAGAGTCAAGTATGCCATTTATCAACCAGTTGTGATTATATAGTTCATCCTTTTTAAAAAAAGGATGAGGAGAACAGGCATTCAAAGGCATTAAAAAAATAGATGAGTAATCAGATATTCAATTCATTGCTTTATTTTTAATTAATGCATGTGTTTGATAAACTTTTAAGTCTTCGCTATTCCTTCTATTTAGGTTATATTTTTCCATTTTTCTGGTAGATTTTTATTCCTGTTTTCAGATTAATTCAACTGTTCAGGTCAGTAACTGCATATTGCTTTCCTAACCTGAGGAAGTTGGCAATATTCAGAGTACTGTCAGCTCAAAGAAACACAACTGAGCCCTCTTCAAAAGGAACTGGTGGCCTAAAAGAGGACATAAATGCTAGATCGAAAAAATCCTCGAGCTGAACTCTAACTTGCAAGAAATGAGAGGAAAGAGGGATTCTCATTAAGATGCAGCACTCAAGGCTCATATTTTTATGCCATTATTTTCATACAATTAGACCCTGAGTTGATCTCAAAACACTATAGGACAAAGACATAGTCTATGTTACAGGTCATTTTTTATTTGGACGAGCAGCCTCCACTACCCATATTAGTTACTGTCTAATTAAGCAAAATAAATTTTTACTTAAAAGAAGGCAAGTCAAAGGAGAGCAGCAACATAAAAATTTGCTTCAATTTCCAAGTTTTCTTTATCAGCAACAGTCTCTCTGATTATTTGGACACTATTTTTGTGCTCTGCCCTAAACTGGGAGATATTTTTAGTTTCTGATTCTTGGTTTTATCTTCTGACCCCCTGAGGTCAGAGGATTTGTAGTTCTTAAACTTTCCTTCATTATAGTGATAGTATTAAACTCTACTCCATATTCTGAAAAATAAAGTCCCAACTTGGCTATCTATCCCGATTCCTCTGTCCTTGAAACTCTTCAACCATCACATAGTAATATGCTTTGCAGAAGTTGATCAACTTATTCACTGGTAAGGTTTTTTTAATAATTCAATTGTATGTGTACTTTATAACTTCCTATTCTGTGTCTCTTCATAATACATTCTCAATTATTCTTTTTTCAAGTATTTGAAAGATAGAATAGGATGTTAATTTTACATCAGCACTCTGAACGTACACCACACATGCACGTGCACATGCAGACACACACACATTCCTATCTTATTCAATGTTTTTAAATACTGATTGGAAACCACCCAACTGACTTCCCCACCCATTTTGTTTTGATAACATAGTTCTAAAAAAGTCTAATGAACTACATAACTGTAGAAATCTCTTCCAAAATTTTAGTTATTTTCACCTTAGTTAAGACTAATTCCTTCTATTATTATCAAGGAGGTTATATGAGGAATTCTCAAAGAATATCTAAAATATCTCTTAAAAAATAAATGGTGGTGTAGTACTGAATCCTTACTACATGAAGTATTTGGATATATCCTATATATGTAATAAAATTTAGCTCTTTCTACAAATTAATTTTCTACAAATGTTTCTGTTGACTTCCAATTACTTGTTACTCCCAGTTACTCACAATATTAATTCACTTTCCCTTGCTATTTAATCATTTTAGCATTGTTAGTTTTTGCTTGCTTTTCCTCAATGCCCACATATCATCAGTGACATGAACATGGAATCCACAGGATGATTTTCATTTTCATAACCATGGCCTACAGTTGAAAAGTATTGCTGACATAAATTTAATTTATATTTCAGAAATTCTCCAATCCACAAAATGGCTGCCCTTTTCTTTTTAATTTCGTCTAACTAGATGTATATACAGTCCATAAATCTGACAAAGTGCACAAAATGAAATATTCATTAGAAACCCAAGTATGTGCCAAACTTTGGTTTTTAGCCATATGGTCCAAGAAGTTTAATTTCTTTAACAAACTAATCTTCATGCAAGTATTAATATTCTGTCCAAAGAAATATACCAATTTATTTTTAAATTAAGTTTAAAAATAAATAGAAAGATGTCAACCTCATTCTTTGCTCCTAGGCTTGCAGAGTAAGCAACTGTCAGGCAGCCTTGCAGCAGATTGGCTAAGTTATGGGTCAAAGAGTTCTTGTAGTCACTAAGGGTCCAACATCCCAAAACCCTAATCCCTTGAGAAGGCAGTGCAGCATGGCATATCCATAGGCAGTTTCGGATGAGATGAGTCTCCAGCTTTATCTGACAATCTCTCAGCTGGGTGAGGGGTTTTTAGCATTCTATTTTCAAATGCATCTTTCCAAATGTTTAATGTTTCCTTCCTGCCCAACTCAATAACTCTCAGTGGGCAGCTAATGGTAGATTGCAATACCAGGGTTTCTAACAGCAGCTAACATGTACTGAAGGCTTACTATGGCTAGGCTCAATTTTTATTAATTTACTTATAACATTTCTAACAACTCTAGGAAATAGGGACTGTTAGTATCTCCCTTTTAAAAATGAGGAAATGGAAGTAACTTAAAGGCAAGCTAACTACTCAAGATCATACAGCCAGTACATGGAACAACAGAAATGTAAACCAGAAAATAAGGTTTCAAAAGCAGTGTTCTTGATAATAACATTAAATGAATGTTCTGGTTAAAAACTGCCTGCATCTTTTCCTCTTTACATACATGCATATGTAAACTGTACCCATGATTATTACACCCCACCTACCTCTCACCAAGACTACCCTTCAAATTCTGTTTTAGATTCTAATCCCTCTTAAGGTCACTTGTCCCCTTTTTCTAACCCTTCCCAACTCTTTATGGACAGCATGTTAATGTGCAATGTAAAATTAACATTTTGTTATTGTCGTTTAGTGTATCACACTGAGTGATTTGGAAATACCGAACTATCCTTGTATGGCATGGGTAAATATCACTTAGTCAAAGTACACAATTCTTTTGATGCACTATTGAATTTAGTTTGCTATATTTTGCTGAATATTTTTTCATTTAGGCTCTTCAATGATGTAGACCTATAGCTTTCATTTTTTATGCTATTTTTATTTAGCTTTGATAGCTGATCAGTGTAACCACATTAGAAAGAAAAATCCAAAAGATCATCTCAGTGGAAAAACATTTTTCAAAGTTTAATGTCAATTCCTGATTAAAATTCTCAGCAAAATGGAAAGAGCTTAATTCAACATAATGAAGGCCATAAGTGAAAAGCCCTCAGATAAGATCATAATTAATGGGGGAAAGCTTTCAGCTTTCCCTCTAAGGCACAGCATAAAGCTACGATGCCCACTGTTACACGTGGGATTGCAATAAAATGAAAAACTTACAAAAAAAGTTAAATAATTAGCAGAGTGAAAAAAATTCTACAGAATGGGAGAAAATATTCACAATACAGGTTAAACCATGTAAGAGACACAACTCAAAAGCAAAAAACAAACAAAAGCCTGATTTTAAAATGAGTAAAGATCTGAACAGATACTTCTCAACAAAAGACCTACTAAATTACCAACAAGTATATGACAATAAGATGTCAGAACAAGATGCTGCTCAGCATCCCAACTCACCAGGGAAATGCACATCACAGTCACAGTGAGCTGTCACTTTATACCTTTTAGAACGGCTATCATCAAACAAACAATAAATAACAAGTATTGGCAAGGATGTGAAAAAAAGGGATACCTGTGCACTATTGGTGGGAATGTAAATTGGTAAAATATTTTGGAAAATGGTATGGAGTTTCCTCAAGAAATTAAAAATGGAGCTAACACAAATTCACCAATTCCACTTCTGGAGATTGTGTGTGTGTGTGTGTGTGTGTGTGTGTGTGTGTGAAATACATTATCTCTGAGAGTTATCGGCACCTTTATGTTCATTTCAGTATTTTTTACAATAGTCAAGATATGGAAACAGCTTAAGTATCCATGGATGAACGAATAGCTAAAGAAAATATTATATACACACGCATGTAGACAAGCATGCAGAGAATGTTATACGACCTTAAAATAGAAGAAAATCCTGTCATTTATAACACAGATGGACCTAGAGTACATCATGCTAAGTGAAGTAAGTCAGACACAGAAAAACAAATAGTGCATCACTTCACTTATATGTGGGCTCTGCTAAAGAAGTCAAATTCATAAGAACAGAATAGACTAGTGATTGCAGAGGTTGGGGTGAGGAATTTGAGAGAGGTGAGTCAAAAGTTCAGAAGTTCAGTTTCCAGGATGAGTAAGTTCTGGGTAGTGACTGCAGTTAGTAATGCTGCATTATATACAGGAAATAAGCTAAGAGAATTGATTTTATTTACTTATTGTTTTATTTAGAGAGGAAGGAAGAAGGAAAGAAGAGAAGAAGAAAGAAAGGAGAACAAGAAGCATTTTTTTTTGTTTATTTTGGTTTTTCAACCCTGTCCCTTGGGTGTTACACAGTCTACAAGCCAGACATCTCAGACACCTGAGCCACCAGGGTGTGGCCCAGGGCATTAATTTTCAGGTACTCTGATCACAAAAATAAAAAATAAAAAAATCGTACTTTGGGAAGTGATGTATATGTTAATTATCTAGATTGTACTAAACATTTCACAGAACACACATAAATTGTCATGTATATCTTAAATGCATACACTTTTTATTTGCCAAATATAACTCTAAAACCTAGGGGGAGGGGGGAGATGAAACTAAAAGTTACCTTCAACATGACCCAGTTCTGAACATGGACATGTGTCTCTCTTGCCATTATACCTGAGAATACCGAGAAAGAAGTCAATTCCTTAATCCTCAGTGCTTCTGTTTATTTGGTTTAAATTTATTCCTAAAATTATTGAAAGCGATATTGGTAGGGCCCTAAAGATCTCTTCCTTGGAACCCAGTATCCATGATCCTATTCAAACTTCTCACTCAGGTATGCAGGTACAGTTGAGTCCTCCCTCCTGAAAGTAGCTCCTTTCACTTCCACGCTCCTCTCTGGTTAGTTCCAGTCTATTTTCCAGAGAACTCATTATTAACATAGTCCCCTGGTCTCTTTGACTCTACACATTCCCTAACTATATCAGTGACCGCTATATCCTAACTTCAGCCTCCTGTCTGCTTGACCCGAATACTGACTTATAATCTCAGTGATCATCCTCAGGCTTCAAACTCCAAAAATATGCATTTCCAGCACTGATAATCTGCTTCTGAAATAAGTCCATATGAATAGTTTGCAGGCAACTCAATCTAAAATCAAACTTCCTGACCCCACCAATGGCTTTTTCTCCTGAATTCTCCATCTGGCTAAGATCACATTAACCACCATTAATCTTAAACCAGTAGCTTCAGAGTTCTTCATTCTCTCCCTTTCTCTCTCTGCTCCTTTTCTATACAAGTTTCATCTAACACGATCAGTCTTCTTAGTGGCAAGAAAGTTCTAAGTGAAGTAAGTCATGGGCCAGCAACAGAAACTAGGCTTCCCATGCCTCCTATTAGCCTTTTCACATCTCTGAACCCTAAACTTAGAGGTTCTTACCATGTGCCAAACACCACACTTCCCACTTTATACACTCTGTCTACTTGAATCCCACAAACCATTATTAACCTCATCTTAGAGAACAGAAAGTCAGAATAAAAGAAGTTAAATGATTGGCCTCAAATCATTGGGAACCAGACACGTAACCTGGGTCTTACCTGACACTAAAACCATCCTTTCAATCACTGAATGATTCTGACTCCCACAATGTTAGTTAAACTTTTCAGCTACTCTGTCTAAAGCGTTAAAACAGCATCTAAGTCTCCCAACTGCCAGCACTTGCTCTACCTCATCTTCAGATCCATTCTTCATAGTACCATATAAAAAGTGAAATAAATGGTAAGTTGTATGTAATTATGTCTTCCTAAAAACCAAGCAAAAATATTATTGGTTACCCTAACAGTTTTGGACAATAAGTCACAATTCTTTAGTCTGCAAGCAAAACCACATGGGTCTTTTTCAACATCATCTACCCCCTTTTGTCCCTGCCCTCTCTCCCATACTCCAAGATCTAGCACTAATGAAATACATCCCATTATTTGTACAGATCACCATTTTTTATTTCTTAACTCCTCTGTGTGGTTCTCTTTCCTGGGAAGCGCTCAGCCTCAGACTTTTAAGCTTACTCTATATGTTGTATATCACCTTTCAGAATCCAATTAAAAGTGTCAAAGCATTTCTGGGGTCAAGTCAGATCTCCAAGACAAATTAAGCTATCCCCTCCTAGACACCTGGCTTTATTTGTACGCCTGGTACAGATTCATCTATCACACCTTAATGTAATTACTTGATATGTCCAGATCCCTCACTGGTTTTTTGACCTCAACCCCCCATTCATGAAAAACAGTTTCAATCATTTTTTTTTTTTAATTTAAAGGATAAATAAATGAAGTGATCCCAGTCAAATGCATTAAAATGGCAAGGGCCAGGATGTGAAGCTGACATTAAAAGTATCCAAGAAAGATGACCACTTATTCTAAGAAAGAACAAGCAGAGATTGAGGCACCTCAGAGGACTTCTGAAAAGTGAATCTCTATGTTTTTTAATTCAGTAAGGAGAAAATTTCAAAGGACAATGGAGCAAAATTCAGAAGAATAGGAATCTACTCCACAAAGCATCACGGATTTTTTTTTTTATTTAAGACAATCCATGATCCTCAGTTTTCTCCTTTGAGAGAAAACTTTGCCATGACAACTCTTGTGAGCTTTAGAACCTGCATCACGTTCCTGAAGGTCTTAGGGAAAAAGAGCAGAGGTGGAGGTGATGCCACAGCTCAGTCATTTTCACATGCGCCTGGGATGGCGTCTGTGAGCCACAACCCAGAACTGCTGTCACTGACACACAAAGCAGAACAGCGAAAGGAATGACTATGGATTCAACTATGGAGGGAGCTGACCACCTGGGTCCTCCTCCCAGAGGTGGTTCTCCTCACGGGGCAGCCTCCTCATCTCAGGTCTGTGGTCTCTGCAAACCATGGCTCAGGGTGAAATTTTTTTCTCCACGTGCCCTGTGCCCTCTCAACTTCCCTCTAGCCTGAGCCCTGGACTGAAACTGTCTCTCACATACTACCTGTAATTTGGCCAAGAGCTAGTTGAATGAAAGCCAGCTGCTTAACACCCAACATATTAGTTTCAAATGGCACTTTGGACAAAAAGCAAAGTCCCTAGGACTTGCTTTATTGATACTACAGTCTGGGTGTCCGTTGGGATGTGGGGGAAGGGATGGTGCTGCACTTTCTAGGGTTTGGTTATCTTTCAGAATAAATATATCTCTGTATTTTCTTTCTAAAATTCTAATTCAATTTCACACAGTATTCTGATCTGGGTAGTAGCCGTCATTAGAACTGGGAACAAGAGAGGAGAGCGCAGGCCCCCCGCAGCACGCGGAGGAGCAGGGGCGCTCTGCGGGGTTGGGGGACCCTCAACCTCTGACCTGCCCGCCCCCAGCTCGTCAGCCTTGTGGGAAGGCGGGCTGGGTCTCACCGGATCTGGCGTCAGAACAGCTCCCTCTGCTGTTTTCTCTCTTTATCTCACGGAGTTCTGCTCTCCTCTCCTTCCTCAGTCTCCACCTCTCACCTTGCGTCGCTCTTCTTTCCTCTGTCCTTCCATCTTTTTTTGTGAGTAACGTCTTTTACCTTTTTGTGAGACTGTTGGAAATGTCCCTGCGCCCCAAACGGCCACCACTGGGAACCCTATAACCCCGGGCTCCAATCTCCATGACAAGTGCGTCCTGAAAGAGCCTTGCTTTCCAAAGTTCTAAGCCCCCTAAGCAATTCTAAATCCCCTCCCTTTCCCTGCCCCGCTGCTTTTCCACGTCTTACCCACTATTTTTCTCCCCAGCGCGCTGCCAAAGACCCTTGGTTTTTAGCTTCATAAAACAGCCACCTTGTAGGACCCGCCCCCCGCACGCTGGTTCCCACTCCATGCTTTTCACTCTCCACCCAGGGTTCGGGTCTCTGCTACTACGTGCCACAGCGCGCCAAGATGCCCCTAACAGCTCTTAAAACCCTGCAGCAGAGGGCCGGTCTCTGTGGCTTGGTGCCGTGGCCCCCGTCCCCTCCCAGTTTGGTGGCTTTAACCTCCACACAACACTCCTGGTGCTGCAGCTCCCAGACCCCTTACCTGCCTCCAGCCCCAAGAGCCCCATCTCCTCGTGGGCTCTACTCAGCCTGCCAGGGTCTGCTTGACAAACGCCGAGGACGCCTCTGTAGACAGCGAAGCCCACCCAAGCCTTTCTAGCGGACCCTCCTCCCATTCTGTGCTGGTCCCCCGCCCCAGCTCTCACACTGACACAGAGCTAGGATGCCCCCTGCTACAGCCCCCCACATCTCCTGTCTCAGTCGTTCAAAAACCCTGCTTCCTTTTTCTTCGCCTTCCTATGTCTGTCTATGAAAACTGGTCAAGAATTCTAATCGGCTCTTTCCCGACCCCCCTGAACCCCTCCACATGCCACAGTGCCCAGTCCCTTCCTCTAGAAGGTCTGCTTTAAGACTCCCCTGCCGCCATCTTTCCTGCTTCTGGGGATGGGGGCTGCTCAGAGTGGCCTCCCTGGGGCCCTGGCTGCTGGGGTACAGGCCCTGCATATGGGTGTCTGACCCCAAACCGGCTCACTCACTGACCCATCCAGGAAGCATCATTCTGAATGCACTTATTTATTTACTTATTCTTTTGTTTATTTATTTACTTATTCTTTTGTTTATTTATTTTAAGGGAAGGTGCAGGCAAGAAGGAAGGTGCGTAGAGGCAGGCGGGCAGGCAGGCAAGAAGAGAGGAGGAAGAAGCATCCCATACATTTTATTCAGTTGTTCATCTTGGTTGTCCACCCCACCCTGGGACAGGAACCCAGGTCCCTTGGGCTATACATGGAATATGCTCTCACCTGGAGGCAGCTGACCTAACAGTGACTCCACCAGAACCATTACTGAGTTACTTCTGAGATACTGCACTCTTAAGATGCAACTCTGTACCCCACTCATGCCCCATCCCAGGACATAAGTTTTCGCACCTGTAAAATGGGAGGATACCTCCTCTCTCATAAGGTGGTTGGGAAGATTAAATGGATGTGCTCTGCATAGTTGAGCAGTAAATGTTTAGCATGTATTAGTCACTACTATCATACTCATTACCCTAAAGAAACCTAAGTAACATACTTCTCTGATTCTCTTCCTCCAGCACCAGTGGGTGCCCCTGGACACACTTCAGTTTTCTCTGAATACGCTAGAGCTTTTGCTTGATGCCTACGTCAGCTTACAAAGTCCTAAGTGTCCACCTGAAAAAAGAGCTCTCTGTCCTTGGATTCCATGCCAGGGAAGATATTTGTGCTTTAGTGGAAAAAGAAGGACAGCCTTTTGGTTCTCACTCTGAATCTGATTTTATATCTAAGAGGGGCCCATGCCTTCATGTCTATAGAAATGCACAAAGAATGTCTATTGGGACAAACCTTTCCCCTTAAGCCTTCATAAATATTCCAGTTTTGCAACTATTTGCAAATTCGTTTCAGGATTCCTGATCAATAAATAGCTCTCTTTTTTTGATTTCTTTAAAACTCTTGTAACGTCTTCTTGGTTCCCTTAAATTAATAATGAGTCAAGTAGAATATTTGACACAATCATTTTATGTCTGTGCTGATGATTTTGCCTGCTTTAAATACTGCACCATAAAGCCTATGAGTCCATTACTATGAATTTTCCTTCTTAACAGAAGAGAAAAAATATTCTGTTTGAGTCAGCTCTACTTGGGTGGCCCGAAGGGTGACTCCCGCCCTGTGCTTCTTCAGGAGTCTGTCTTGCCCTTAGCACAGGGACCGCTATGGGATTTCCTTCTGGACTAAGGCCCTGTCCATTATAGAAAGGGCAGGGCCTGCATGGGATCTCTGGGCCCCACCTAAGCGCCATACAAGTTTCCACATAACCAATACCTAATCTAACCAAGGTGGCCCTGCATCCTGAATATCTAGAAGATATTCTAGATATCTAGATATCTAGATATGCTCTCTCTGCAGCAGACCAGTGCAGCCTCAGTCCACTTGCCTCCACTCCCCTGGAAAAAACTGTGTGGATCTGGACCTCCAGAAGAGGGCGCCCTAGGCTATTGCTGTGAGCAGCCACAAACCACTGCACCAGTGTTCTCTGAGGTTCTACATTCTTCTTCCTCCTTCTCAGCTGCTGTGGCATCCACTGCCCTTCTTCTCGCTGTCTCCCATATGCAAGCCAGCATCCCACCCTAGATGTCATACCCTATGCTGTCTTAACTCCATCCACTCTACTCCCAACTGCTGACTGGAAATGGTCTGTTTGACTCCTGAGCCTATGCTCTTTTCTATTGTTTGAAATCTAAAACCTGGGGAATGGAAAGGTTTTCTTAGTGGAACTTCTAAAAGAGCAAATAGTAATGGTTGATAGGAATAGGAGAACAATGTTTAACCCTGTGCTGGAGGGGATAAAGGTAACATTAGGTCACCATGGATAAGATCAAATGTCCCCGGCTGTATGGACTGGACCAGTCAGTGTCCAATAACTGTGTGCTTGTCCCACACCAGTGGGTTGGGGTGGAAATTTCTCCTTCAATATTAAAAATATTTGACTATAATTTTTTTCTAAATATAAAGACAATAAATAAGAGCTATTGAGATTTGAAAATACATTCTCTTAATATTCTCTCTCCTCCCACCCCTTAGACTCCAACTACAAGTCACAGAGTTGGAATGCAGATAAATTCAACTTATCTTTAAATGCTTTATGGAAAACAGAGGGGAGAGGTGCCAACTGAATAAACAGAAATAAGAACATTTGATGTGTTTGAGTTTAGCAAGTTGTTCTAGATCAATTGTTTATTATTTGATATATTTAATGAATGCATAAATAATATATGTATTATATATTCTATAATAATTGTATTATATATAAGTATAGAAGTATAAAATATTTATTATAAAACAGACATATATATTATATGTTGTCTATCTACTTATTACCTCTCTATTTATCTATGAGGAAGTTAAAAGACCAGGGAGACAAGTCAATAAATTCCTGGATGGTGTTTTCCCTTGGATAACAATAACAGCATTGCCTTCTGTGATGTGTCCCAGATATTCTCAGAATCCTGTCTAAAGCAAAGTACACAAATGTCACTGTAATTCATCTGAATTGCCAACCTTTGGCCTCCTGCTCCTTTCCCAGGTAATTAGCCAATAGAAGATAAGGTGCAGGTGCTCAGCTGACATCAGAAATCTGAGTTACAGGAATCCCTTGTGAGTGCATGCAAAGTCTCCTTTTCTACTACTGTACCCTCTAACTGGGTCAGAGGTTTTGACTTCACCATCATCATCTTCCCTGGAAGAGGCAATTCCACATGGCCCTGTTGAATTGAAATACTTAAGAAGAAGAGCCAGCACATAAGGCCACCTTGGTGATAAGAAGAGAAACCCTGGATATGCACATGCAGGGGTCCTACAGCATGAGGGCCAGACACACGAGCACACACGTGTGCACACACCATCCTTACCCACTTGTCCAAGCCCTAAGCGCTTGTGAAGTCAGAGACAGCTTCTTCTCAAAGAATGATGAGACTTGGCATCAAATATATATGGAAGGTAGAAGAGACTCACCAGGCAACCACAAGGCAGGAGGGAGAGGAACAGAGGTTCTGCCTGGGGAACTGAAATGCAGGCTGTTTCTGTTTGCCCTCTGACTTGGCCCCTTCACGCTCAGAGAATCTTCTTCCTCATCCTGAAATGAAGGAGTTGAACCAGAACAAGAATCTGCACTTTTTTTTCTGTAAAGGATCAGATAGAAATTTCAAATTTTCAGGCTCCACAGACTCTGCTGCAATGACTAGACCCTTTCAAGAGGCAGAAACATCAGTCATAGACCACAGACAATAAAATGAGGGTATTTGTGGGCCAGTCTGCCAGACCTTGAACTAAATGGTCTCTTAGCTTGGACCGCTGTTTATATCCCAGGTTTCAAATTAACTGAGGCCCAACAGACCTTGATGCCCCCAGTCCTGAGAGTTCAGCCTTGTTCTCTGCTTTGTGATTTGACAGCCTGTCTCCACCAAGGGTCCTACCAAAACTAACACCTTGTCATTCTTCTGCCAGACTCCTCTGGCGCCCAGAGACAAGAGCATGTTTGCCCTGATACCATCCGCCAGTCTGTGTACATCATCATACTTTACTCAGCCAAGACTCACTATGTGTCAGTTAACAGAGCAGAGAATTAGGTACATGAACTCAGTCATTTTGGTTAAAGCGCTGGGGAGAAAGAAGCAGTCGTTAGATCAGGTGAAAGCCCAATTGGCAAAATTATTGCACAAGGTCACAACTGAACTAAGAAATCAAGATGACACACTCCTGATAAGCTGACCATGTTAGCCCCTACTTGGAAAATAGCAGTGAAGAGGAGTAACACGGAAATCTAAGCATTGAAATCCAAAGGGAAATTCCTAGGCCAGTCCATTTAGCATGTGCCTCTGCCGCCCTCTTGTGGTCCTATCTTGGAACTACAGATTTCTGTCTGAATTAGGTTATTTTTTCAGAGAAGTTTATTACTTTCTTTTTTTCTGCCCCCAAATCATTTGAACTATCTGATTCATTCCCCAGGGACATTGTGAGGAAGGTGAAAATTTATAGCAGCACATATCAATTCCAGATTAGTCTCAAATCTTCATGCTGTCTCATTTTATTTTCAAAATGTTCATCTAAAGGAGATCACAAAGGTATTAACCCCACTGGAAACAGTGCAGGCAAAAGAACCTGCCTGAGGTTTAAAGTTCATTCATGAAAGAGTCACCCATGCACCTGGATATACTAGGCTTCAAGCTTGTAACTGGTTATATCGAAGAAATTTTCAGTTTGAGCATAAAAATTCAGTTCCCACCTCTCCCCTGGATCAGAATATCATCAGAGCAGACGGGGTCAGGCATCTGCAGAGTGTGAGTTGCAAAGTATGAAGCTGGTGCCAGAAAAAAAACGGCTGAGTCAGAGCTGGTGCCAGCAGGTGGATGGTGAATACCGTATCCTGCCCACCTGCCTTTCTCACAGGGCTGTGCTGCCAGGTGGTAGTGTCCACGGGACCTGCCTTTTTGTTCTGCACAGCTGAAGGGCCAGAAGTCTGGAAAAGGGATGCCACTGCTCAAAATAAGGTAGCCTGCACCCTTCTCACCTCATTCCCAGGTCTTTCTACATCTGCTCTGTCGCAGCTATTCCCTGCTTCTGCTTTCTGTCAGAACCATGCATGCATCTTCTCTCACTGTGCTGCCTGGGTGTTTCCTCTGCTATAGCCTTCAGAATCCTACTCATCTTTCAAGGCCAAGTTCAAATGCCTCTTCCCCATGGCTTTCCCTGTTCACCTCTTCCTTTCTCATTACTCCTTTCCCACTATGCTCAGACCTCTTCTCTGCGTTTGTGCATCTGTTCACAAGAAGTGCACAATTCTGTAGTTATTTGTCTCCCCATGGTCTGCCAGCATCTGGAGGACAGAAATAATTCACTCATTTCACTTGGTGTTGATACACATCCACAGGGAGCTGTAGTGGATTTCCACAGGAAATGCATGAGCTTCAGCTCATACAGATGTGGATCCAGAAGCTGACCTGGAATAGTCTTTCAAACTTTCAAGACCAAGTCCATAAAATGTGATAACAACCTTGTGAGAGGTTGCTATGAAAATTATGTGAAATAAAATACACAAAGGCTATATACAGAGAAAGCTGTAGCTTTAATATCGTTTAGTTTAATATCTTGGTTACAGCTTTAAGGAATTAAATCTAGAAGTGGGTGTGACTTGCCCGAGATCATATAGAACTTCTAGGAGCTGAACCCAGGACAGCTGATGCCTGGGTCATTATCTTCTAAATCAATTTCAGTCCTGTTTTTCTCCTTTGCTATTCTGATGCCAATAACAAACAAAATTGCTATGGACCCACTATCCCTGTGGTGACACCCTATCTTAGTTCTAGCAAAATACCGACTGGGTAACCTACAAGCAACAGAAACTTATTTCTTCCAGGTCTGGAGGCTGGGACATTCAAGACTGAGGCACCGGCAGACTCTGATTCTGATGAAAACCCTCTTTCCGACTTGATTCCTAGCTGCGCCTTCTTGTTGTGTTTTCCAATGGCAGAAGGGATTTGAGATCTCACTAGAACCTCTTTTTTAAGCCTATTTTTTAATCTCTAAGTGTCTCCAAAAGGTCCCGCCCACTAATAACATTATCAGGGACACAGCATTCAGTCCATAGTACTTTCTGCTATTACTCTCTGCCTGTTGTCATTTTCATCTTTCATATAAAGTTCTCCAAAACAGAGACAGCTGTCCTCTCTCCACTACCTTCCCCATGGCATGGCCTGACACAGGAACAGGCACATGGTGGGAATGAAAACATACGTGAGGATCAAAATACTTGAGGTGCTGTCAGTGATCCTATTCAGTTGTGCTCAGTTTCAGTATCCAGTCCTATGCCAATCCTGATCGCCACCTGCTCCCGAAATCCCTCACCTTCTCCTCATTTCTATGGGACTATTTGACTTCATGTCTATTCGCTGCTGACAATGGTGACAATGTGGTACATGCCATGGATATAGGGCCAGAGCAGGAGGTACTGTCCTATGTGGCCATGCGTTAGAAGCCACTTTCCAGGACCAGGTCTAGAGAGGACAACATGGCTGGAAAGGAAAAGCAAAGTAAATTGGGACAACAGCCAAACAGAAAGCTGGAGACGGAAGCAGTGGAAGGCAGTTGGTAAAACTGAGCCTGGGAAGGGGGCAGCACATGCTGGGGGAGTGTCATTCCACATGACAAGTGAGTGGGTGGACCTAAGGTAGTGCAGAAATGCTTTAGTCCTGAACATTGACTGTTAACTTCAAGCACCACCCTGTCCCTGTAAACACTGTCCCCAGACAAAAAGAAACCCTTCAACCTTTTTTTTAGCAAAAATTACTCCAGCTCTAGCCTCCTTCCTATCACTTGAAATCATTTCTGAGTCAGGGCCCAGGGCTGCACCTGCCGGCAGGCAGCCAGATCCACTCTTCCCAGCTCTCCCTCTGTGTTCTGGCTTCTGAACCAGGCCTTTCCCCGGAGCAGCTGCCTCTCTGGCTCAGCTCTGGGCACTGAGCACAACCGCCTCAGGCAGCTAGCGAGGATGTGTGCTATGCCCAGGTCTGACATTGCAGCCAGGATTCCCTCTACTGCGCAGGCTCAGAGAACAGGCCTCCTCATGACTGAGACAAAAGGCCCTCCTCCTGGAACTTGCAGGACTTCTGATTCTTCAGGTGCACAAAGCGATGGCAGGAAGTGGGACCGGGAAAGCTTTCGCAGCTCTGTCTCCCTACTGCAGAAGCTCCCAGAACATATCCAAGAGTGGACAAAGGCTGACCCTTCCACTTGGTACATGTGATTCTTCCTGATAGGGCAAGGGATCCCAGGAAAGCATAAGTAATATAAAGAACCCCATCTAAATGCCTCATTCAGTTTCCTATTATAACATTCGAAGACCCAGTCCTGACAAAGGCACTCTGTGAATTACGATCCGGCAGGAATCTCAACAGACCCTTGTCTCAGTCTTTCCATATAACATCCTGATTCTCACAGTAACATTTTAACAGATTTCTCAACAGGTTTTTTGTCTTGGCTGTCCCAGATGACTTCTTGTGATTCCAGGCAAGTTGCAACAGTACTGTACCCTAAATCTTGCAGAACAGGAACAATTGACAGCTACCGCCCACCTTGCCTTCTGTAGGGATAACCAGAGACTTCAAATGGCTTTACTCCTGCTCACCAAGATAGCCACTTCTGGCCCAACAGTGGGAGGCTCTCTCTACTATAAAAACTCGGGTAGCATCCTTCCCAGGGCTGGTGCATTTCTTTAGTGCATCAGTCCTCTGCATGTTTCCAATAAATCTTTTGGATTCTCATAGTGTTTCAGTGCTGTTCTTCCCACACTTGCCAAACCTCTGGGGGACCTAACACTTCCACATGTGTTTAACCTCACATGGCATTCCGCAGCCCTGACTCGTGAGCTCCCCTCAAAGCTGTGGCTGCCTGGTGTGCTGCTGTCAGTTTCTCCGGGTCTGCTCTCCTGTAACCCCTACATGACCAAGACTGTAATCCACACTCTGGTGACCTATCAGATAAGGCCCCTGGGCACAGTCCACATACATCCAAAAGACCCAGGTTCGAGATCTGGAGAAACAACTTAGATGAACAATTAAATAAATGAATGTTTTGTTTTGTTTTTTAAGTAAGATCCAAGTGAACTTCCCTTCAGCTCATTGCGTCATATTTTTAATGAATACTTATTGCTTATGTAATCAAGGAAAAAGCAATCACAATTATTGCAAAAAAAAAAAAAAAAAAAAAAAAAGATCTTTATAAAGATAAACTACTCCTGGAAACATTTCCTGATTTTCTCACACCATACACCCAGAATATTGGGTAGAGATTTCTCTGGGAATGGATTACAGTAGTAGGGATTCAGAATTGAATATCCACCTGGAGTGGCACAGGAGGTCATCAGAAGCAGAAGACTGGAGCTAGAGGACAGCCATCCCTCTAGAGTCTTGTCCGATTTGAAGTGTTAAAACTAGAACCACAGGAAGATTGATTATCTGAACCCGGCTCTTGAAGGCTGAACTTTAAAGAATGTTAAGGAGATGAAGATCTTTTTTTTTGCAATCATAACAAGCATGTACTGGTTTATTATAAACCAGGCACTCTGCTAAAGTATTTTCTTACTGAGATAATGTTGAGCCCGTAATCATTGCCCTCAGTTACTCAAAGACAGTAAGTAGGCAAATGTCCATCTAACAGATAGCAAAGTTCATGCTTTTAGGCAATATTCTAGACCGTCTCTCCTGTGACAGCCTTTATATATGAAAGGGCTGAACCAGCATGAAACCCAAATCCATACTCACCTACTCACTAGACCACTAGTTGAATACTAGATAAACAGAAAATAACATATACTTTAGACCTCACAGAATCCTCACAAGTATTAAAATTACAATTCCAGTTGGATTTCAATTTTAGAAATTCACATAAAGGTATTAAGCACATTAAGATATGTCACAAAGGTGGTCCTCTTCTAAAACAGTTCATTATTTGACATCTGATGAAAGCTTACTGACAGGATGCAGAGATCATGATGCCAAGCAGGGCTGGGACATAAACCTTTTTATGGACGTCACTTTCCGATGGACATGGCATGCAAAAGTTTAGGGTCCCAGAATAAATCACTAAATTGTATATCCTTCTGACACTGTACTTTGAGCTTCTTTTACATCAGAGTTTTCCAGTATAGAATATAACTCTTTCTAAAGTTTTTTCACAGGAAAATCTGCCAATGGAGAACTCTATTTTTCATTTGGAATTACCATTATTCATCGGACTAACAACATTTTTTCCAGTCCTCAAATTTGAAAAAAGTGAATTGTCCATTTGATTACCAGTATTTATCTCTTTACAAATAACCACCAAGCCCAAAATCAAATGAACTTTGCCTTTTTCTCTCCCATTCTTGTTTTGTCTTCAATAAGGGAAATGCATCACGAAAAAGCATAATTTTCCCACTTTGTTCCTCATGCTTAATTGATTTCCAGCATAGGGAAAAAAAAAGTGTATTAGACAGGCAAGAAAACTTCAGTCCTCAGGAGTATCCTCTTAATAACCATATAATCTAAAGTGGTGTTTACAAATGCTAATTATAAACCTCCTTAATTGTACATGTCACCCACCACAGTTGAGTGCAATTCAATTTCTTGGACTTTGACATAATGTTCTGCTAGTACATCACCAGCCAAGGAACTGTCAGGAATTGTGCTTTTTCACTTCCTACTCAGGGAAGCAAAATTGGTTAGCAGTTCAAGCTTAGTACATCAGCAGCCATCAGTGAGAAATGTGTCTTGGGATATAGAGATCTTTGACAGGACTTGGAACAGGAACACTGGCAGCAAGAAATCTGTATTAATTAATGTCAATGGAATTAATTCAATTATTATATGCAGGAAACTGGGAGTAGTTCTGGAGACTGACTCAGAGATGAGTGAAGATACTGTTCCTGCCTTCAGAGATCATTTACATTTGAAAGAGATCCAATCTACTAAAGCAAACTGCTAGGAGCTGTGATACTGCCTTCAGCAAGCAGTGGTGAAGGGTAGAAAATTCTTCCAGCAGGAAAGGGACAGGGAGATGGGGAGATGGGGATTCTAGTGGAAGGAACTGCATGACCCCGAGTCTTGGAGATGTCAAGTGGTTCAGGGTATTGGGGAGAGGCTGAAACCTTGAGGGACTTTTGAGGGGGCTATGCCAGGGAGTTATTGCAAAGTCAGGTGAGATCAGAGCAGCAGAGTGGAGAGGGCCAGCTGCGCTCTCATAAGGGGTCAGACTTCCTCACCCAGAAAGGGGGTTAGTGAAGTTGCTTGAAGGTGAATAGTGATCATACCTGCAATTGTATAAGATGGCACTCCCCTTCACAGCTGCTTCTGATTGACCTATTCTTCTGTGGTGTGAGCCATGATTGTCTCTGAAGCCTGTCGGGTCTTGTTCACCATTTTTCTGCCAGTTATTAAACCAGGCACTCACACCTCCTTGCAGGAAAGCAGCTTGAGCCCCTTTCAGAAGAGGCAGGCACTCAGTGCTTCTTGGCTCATCACCTCCAAAACAAAAACCAAACCGGGGTCCCGGGCTCCTGGCCTTTCCCTGCTTTTATTTTGTGGACAGCAGCTGCTGGGGTGTTGAAATCAGAGAGCAGCTCCAGGGGTGAGTCAGAGGTGAAGCTAGAACTGTGATGACCTGCAGCTGGGACTTAAGAATCATTGCCCCATTTGGTTGAGCACAAAGGAGGAGACACAAGATTGGGGAGTAGGGGCAGGCAGGAGACCACAGAGCGCAGTCATCAATTTATCAATTTACCGAATGCCATTCTTTTTGTAGGAGCCGGATCACCGCCATGACAGGCTCCGGACAGAAATAGCTATAGGCCTGAGTTACGCTTCCTGAAATAAGAACCCCGTTTCTTTCTGGCCCTGAAACTAGAAACTCCTTAGAGAAGACATACCCAAAACCTGGGGCCAAAAGATACTAAATATGTGAATGCTTCAAGGTCTGGAATTGTAACTTTCCTTAGAGATGACATCCCCGAAACCAGGGGCCAAAAGATGCTAAATATGTGAATGCTTCATGGTCTGAAATTGTAACTAACCCCTTGCTCTGTAACCTTGGTTATAAAAACCCTGCTGAAACAAAGCCTGGGGTCTTTGTCTGACTCCACTGTGCTGGAGGAGGCTCAGACCCCAGCTAGCTGGAAATAAAGTTTCCTTTTGCTTTTGCATTGTTGACTGAAGTGTGTGTGCGTTTTCTTGGGAGGACGAACGCTGACCCTAACATTTTCTGTTCCCGTGACATTCTATGAACCACAGCTCAGAACAGACGTACACAATCACATCACTTATTTATCTTGGTCTGTAAAACCGCTGATCTGGCTGTTCTCCTTCCCAATGACGGCAAACAAAAGTTTACGCTTACCAAAGATACTGCATTGATTGCTAGATTAAAATTTATCTTCCAGATACATAGGCATTCACGTTGTAATGCAAAATGCATTTCCTTTTAGAGAATATTAATTTATATTATTTAAGATGGATGTCTGTCACAGATATTCATGACTGATAGTAGAAATATTTTCATGCCTGTAGATAAATGGTTTGTAAGAACACATGCGTACTAAACACAGGTGGGACGCTAGGAGGGGATGGAAGGAACAAAAGTTAACCTAATAGTCATGAAGCACCCGGATGCCGAGTAGTTATTGTACACAACTATGTACGTGAATTTTGCAGCTCTAAATATGTATGAACACTTAACATACGTGTGCTCTTAATTCAATGGCCCTTTGGCGATGCTGGCTCTGGGCATTTTCAGCCCAAGAAATAGAAACAAAACAAATAAGCAACTGCTCACCTGGTTAATTAGCGAGCTGCAGCTGTTAACCAAGCCTTCCTGACCCTGAAGAGGTTTGATAGAGCAAGTCTGTGTCATTAGCCCAAAGCAACTCTCTCTGTGGGCCTCCTGCTCAAACATCCTGTTCTCCCGACCACATCATTAGTTGAGGAGGTCACAGTCATAGAAAAAGACAGGATATAAACACACATCGAGAATCCAGGATTTAGATTGTAAGGCCCTGATCCTACCTGCTGTCTCTAAAACATACCCTTTCCCTTTGCTTCTTTCTCATGTGTCTTTTTCTGAAGAGTATGATTCAGCCACTAAATAAACGTGGTATGTGAGTCTTCTAGTCCATGGCCTCTGGGGCAGCCTGGCAGTGCATGTGATGTTATTCCAGCCTCACACCACTTTCCCACTCAATAAAAGTTAAAACGGAAAATCACCCTTGCACTTTCTCCAGAAGTCACTTTTTCATCTTCTTTCTCACGATACTCTCTTAGTGGAAGCAAAAAGCAAGACCCTTACGCCTGCAGAGGGAGGGCTGCTGCTCCACGTGTCGCTGGGGCTCTGCCTGCCCACCTCGTCTGGGCACGGAGGCCACCCTTCCCAAGACTGAAGAGGTGTGGCTGCCCACTGCGGGCTCTCTCTAGACTTAACTTGGCTTCAGCTGTTGGGATCATATTTTCGATTTGCCATTTGCTTCCTACGTGCTCCTCATCCCAGTGCAAGGCCTCCTATAGCCCATCCAGACCATTCACACATTTTGTTCCTCCCACAGACACAGAGGGGAGCTCGCACTGGAATCCCTGCATCTCAACACACCACGACCCTGTGAGAGGGGTTGGGGTAGGAGAAAGCACTGCGCTGGATAGCCTGATATTACTTCTCATCTTCCTGGTTCTTCCTGGGAGGTTATTAGCAGCTTATCTCCAACAAAAGAGCCCTTGTCAAGACCTAGAAGAATGGGATGCTGTATTTCTTCTCAGGGCTCAGCCATCATAGTATTAGTCAGCCGCTTGGAGATTTAGTCCCATTTTCAATTTTGGAAAGTCTGCCTTGGTGTTACATTCTATGTCTCCCCATGCACTTTCTTAGAGTAAAACATATCAGAGACCTCCAAGCTTTGCTCTTGTTAATTACTTATTTTATTAAGAAAAGCTATTCCTTCCCCCAAATATTCATGCTTCATAGTTCAGGAATATAAGTTAGTGACAAACTTCCATGGAACTCAAAAACCCCAGAATTCTTTATGTTCCAAAATTATTTTGCACTCTGAAAGATACCAGCATTCCTCATTTCTTCAAAATCTTTGACGGAGTCATCATTTCTGTAGAAATCTGCATACACCCTCGTTCTTAATTCAGTTACCGCAAACTTACAAGAAGCTGCCACCCTGAGAGCTAAAACGAATGCTCCAGCAATATGAAATCTCAGACCAGAAGGCCATGCATCTGAGGTTTCGACACAGCACTGGACGCCACAGTAGTTTTCTCCTCAATACCAACCTGCTCTTAAAAATTTACATTTAGCAAATCCTTTTTCTTTTTCAATTAATCTTAAACTGCAGGACAATTGATTGGTCAGCTTCCTTGAGTCTCAGGGTGGAGCAGTGGCCTCCCTAACTCTAGGCTGAATCCTGTCTTCTCCAATGATGAGCAGATGCTATTGAATGACCTCATGAGACACCTACACAGAACTAAGGACAATCAGGAATGCAAATAACACTTTAAAATCCCACTAATGTTAGCCCAATTTCAAAGGCAGGCCTTATGTTGACATTTCAAACACAACACATGTATCTCAATTCATTTAACAAATTCTCCTTGAGAGCCCATTATGTTGTAAGAAGTGGGATAAACATACAGTGATGAACAAGATGGCCAAGTTTATCCACCCAATGGAGCTCACATTCTACTGGTAGAGATTGAGCACCACTCCCTAAACCTATAAATAATTTCGGTCTGTGAGACATAAGCAAAATTGTTCAACAGGTAAACTCAGAGGTTCACTCCTGATAACCTAGCAAGGAGTTAACTGAGGGAAGGTTCTCTACCAGCAGTGGGAGGAACTGTTCCCAAATTCTGATGATCCTCATCGGGACAGAGACCCAAGGCAGCTGAAGTTTAAAAAACCTACATAACAATTCACATCTCATCTCACCAAACGTTTTATCCGATGTTGAAAGTTACTTCATGTCCAGACCCTAAGGTTACAGATGCAGAGCAATAGGCTGATTCTAGATCCACAGGGGAGGTAGAGTCGACAGCTGGAGCATCAAGGAACATCCAGGAGCTCTCTTAGATTTTGGCTTGGGAAACAAGTGGAAGCTGATGTCACTTAGGGAGATAAGGAAGGCAGTGGAGGTGGGGGACACATTTGAAAGCGCTGAGATGGTAAAAGGGGTCAGTTGTTTTGAAATGTCATCTTTGATATGTGCTTTGGGCATCTGTGTGCTGGCGTGACATTGTATAAGGGAGCTGTCCCTAGTGGGGATCCCTATAGGCCCCTGCACATAAGCATTAGCCAGCTGTGTCTGGTCTTCCTATCACATCACTCCCTGCCTCTTCTGAGGGCAAGTCATTTGGCAGTCTGAGTAGATAGCATCCCCTCCCGCTACTTCCTGAGCTTGACTTCTGCCTCTGGATCATCTCATTCCTCTTTGGTCTCTCTAAGAGTGGTCCACCATCAAGCTGCCACCCCAGAAAATGGGTGTCTTCAGGTAAATGGCGTCCATCTAAATAGAAAATCCTTCTTCACCATCCAGAAGCTGGTTTCCTGCCACACGGGGTCAGGAGGTTGGGGACAGGCTGGGTAACTGCCCTCCCTTGCTGGCCCTACCCAGGACAAGCCACCAGCAGAGGACCGAGTTTACATTTCAAATCTAAGGCTCTGTTGCTTATCTACTTCCGTGAGAGAGGGAGCAATTCTGGGATAGAATGTGATGAAGAAGAATTAATATACACTCTGCACTCATTAGGTTCCTCCTGCCAGGAATCCTTCTAATTCCTTCCAAACGCTCCCCCTTCCCTTTATGATCTCAAGGAGACTACTCATCTATGTCAGGAAATGTGTTAATAACTGTTTTTTTATTATTTCTTAGGTGAATGCTTTCCTTTAAAAAAATGTAATAATTTCCCAAGTGTCAGCGGGTTCAAGGACCATAGTCCACACCAGTGATAGAGCAGTACAGACTAGACAGGCCAGACCTGCTGTTACAGAGTTCTCACTCTGACACGGGTCAGGCAATAGAGAAGTGAGCAGGTGAACACGCAGATAAAGGTAATTCCAGGTGGTGGTGAATGCAGTTAAGAAAATACACAGTGAAATGTAGTAGGCAGAGGGTAGAGTGTGAGCAAATTCTCTAGGGAGGGTAAGGGACGGGTGCTGAGGTGACATTGATGGAAAATGAATTAGTGAGCATAATTCTGGGTTTTAAAAGATATGTCAACTCATGGAACAGCAAGGATAAAACTCCTCAAATGGGGCACGTCCTCTTGTCAAACACAGTCCATATACCTCCCAAGGACCTGGGTGTGTGTCCTGAATGGGTTGGGACAACCAGGATGAACAACTGAAAATAAAAATAAAGATGCTTCTTCCTCCTCTTTTTGACTGCCTGCTGGTCTGCTTGTCTTCACACCTGCCCACTTAAAAAACAACAGCAACAGAAAAAAATTCCTGAAATAAAGTTCCATTCATAATATGCCCAATGGGGCTACTGAAAGCTGAGAGGTAGAGATTGAAGCCTGAGGACTGGTCAGAGCCCAGAGCAGACGTCCCATCTCTGTATAGAGGCAGGGTCTTAAAACAGAAATAATGTCTCCTATCTTCACCATTTCCCCCAGGAGATGAAGGGGCTTTCGTAAAGAGTAAACCTGAAAGACACAGTTGTGATGGAACTGAACCAGGTTTAGATGGAATTGGAAAGAGAACACAAGGTATATGTCATCCCTCCTGGTTGCATAAGTCCCTGGACTTTACCACCTGGCTTGTTGGCCCCTGCATTTACCTGGTGTGTTCTTGATAGCTTCTGCAAAGATATCTTCCCTCCACACCCCTCTTTGGGTGGCTAGCTCCTCTTCCACCTTTAAAGCTTCTCTTAATATCACACAAAAAACTTCCAGACATTGCCAAAGGAGATACACTGCTCTCAACCGCCCACTACGCCTCCCCATGCACAGCCTCCCACTCCCACAAAAACACCTTCCTTTAGAGATAGGGGGAAAGGCAAGAAGTAGCAAAATATTGGGAAGCATAGAAGCTTACATGAAGACTTACTGCATTATTAAAAAGCAGTTTAAGGTTGAACCCAATTTAAATTAGTAGAGTCTTCAACATTGCAGGCACACAAAATGCGCAGCTAATAAAAAGTCAGAGAAAGAGCAAGAGCAAAGCGAGAGCAAGAGACCCATTTAGGAAATTAGGATCTATTTTTGTCCCCATCACTCCTACACTAGTCAACTTCAGGTTGATAACATCAGCATTACACTTAAAAAGAAGTGATTACTTTTCAATCACCATTAATTACTATCAATTATTGTTTGCACATTGGGTGATTAGTTCAACATCCTGGAAAGAAATTGGACTTTGCTCCCTGTTCCTGGTAACATATTCATGTTTATAACTGCTTGCTAACTCATGTTCTGGGAAGACATTTTTCACCCACACCCAGAGAAGTGAGACTCTCACCCCTGAAGCAGTTATGCATGGACGTCGAGAGGACATAGAGGTTGGCAGGCTGGAGTAAGGATCCCAGGTGCAGATAAAGTTTCCAGGACTCTGCCTGTGACAATCCAGTGAGGTTAGTACAGGCATTTAATTCAAGCCTGATTTGAATTAAGAGGAATAATTGTGTTAAGACTTAGTGTGAAAAGCTTTTCACCACCTCCTCCCAGTTCCCTGAGAGTCATTGTGTGTTCAGCCAGAGATCTCTGAGTGTTCAGGGGAGTTCCCCTCTAGGGCTCTATACCAGCATCACAGACTTGTCAACATTGGAATTGGCAAGTTTTACTTTTCCCTGGGTCCCCTGGCCTGTCCTTTTTGCCTACTTATTCCACCTCTAGGCTTTCTTGACCTCCAAGATTTGAAGATATTTGCCCTTCCCCTTGCCTATCTAATGCTCAAAACCCAATTGCATATTGAAAATGGAAATCCGTATGATCCAGCCATCACGTGCCTGGTTATTTACCTGAAAGATACAAAAACACTAATTTGCCGAGACACATGCACCCCATATTTATTGATTCTTTATCCACAACAGCCAGGAGTTGGAACTACTTAAGTGCCAATCATCAGATGAATGGATAAAGAAGCTGTGAGATATATATATATATATATCATATATATATGTCATCTATATATATACGCACATACACACAGTGCAATACTGCACAGTCCTTAGAAAAGATGAAATCCTGTCATTTGAATCAACATGGATAGAACTAGAGGGGATTATGTTACATGAAATAAGTCAAAAGAAGAAACACGGATGATCTCATTCGTAGGTGGAACGTGAAGGTGGAATATGGGAAGCAAAGGGACAAACAAAACAAAATCAGCTTTTTGACATTTGTGCTAGAACTAAGGTTACCAGCAGGGAACAGGACAGAACGGGGGAGGGTGGTAAGTAATGGCAGGTCCAATGGACAATGGTGAGAACTTTTATTAAACGGCTGGTAGGCGGGAGTATATTGCCATATAGTTGAACAATGTGGAACATGTACATATGGGTTTATATTATTTGGTAAAACAAAGTCACCTCAATAAATCTCTTTTAGAAAGAGAGAGAGAAAAAGAAAAAAGAAAAAAAAATTGTATTAAGAGCTCTGAGATGCTCCTTCCAAAGGAACTATGATCTGCTAATTGCTCCATATATGATTCCTCTCAAGTGAACTTGCAAATTATTCTCCCATAGTAGAATTTATCATCTGTGGGAGAAGGACGAATTTCTTTTAAATTTTATTAACATCTCCATGATATTGGTAATGCTTCATTTTTTTGTAACTCTTGTCATGGTTAAAAAAAAAATCACTGGAGCCACGCTATTCCATACTCTAGTCACTAGTCAGATGTGCCTACTGAGTAATGGGAATGTGGCTCATCTGAATTGACATGTGACATAAGTCTAACAGACACACTGGGTTTCAAAGACATAATGTGAAAAGCTGTAAAATATCTCTCATTCATCATAACACAGCTTTGATTACACATCAAAATGACATGTTCGTTATGTATTAGGTTAAGTAAAAGAGATTACAAAAATTAATTTCCTTTTACTTTTTATGTAATGACTAGAAAATGTAAAGTTACATATGTAGCTTTCATTTTATTTCTGTGGGATAGTGCTGATGTCTCTATATTTGTAACTCATCAAAGTACATTCGTTTCTGGACCCAGGTCCACTAGGGAAGGCCAAGAGTGGAGAAGACAGATATTGACGAAAGGAAGTAGGTTTATTATCAAGGGGCGCCAGTCAAGGAAGTGAGGGACCTCCTCTCCTCAGATCCACTTCCCCCACTGAAGCAGACACAGAGATTATATAGACCAAGTTTCAGTGCAGGGGCACCAGGGGGCTGGGAGGTATTTATGGCTCTTGGTGATGACAGAGTGTGGTTCTGACAGGGGTCTGTTAGACAATGAGGCTGATCACAGGTCTTCTTGTCTCAGTGGAAAAAACCATTGTCTGTGTCTCTCCCAGTTTAGTTTATTTGTAATTCATAGATTTCTCATTTTGCTGGAGGGTTAGGGTTGACTGGGTTTCCATATATTGCCTAGCTACACTTGTAAAGCTATTTAATCTATAAAGATGGATCATTACTCTATTTTACAAAAGAAAGAAAATGAAAGGTGAGTAATTTGCTGTTCATCATGATCCTCACAGCAAAATACTCTGAGCTGTCTATCTCCCCAAACTACCCTCCATGTAAAAATCCAAGGACAGGTGACCCAGTGGATGAGGTCATAGTCCACATACATTTCAAAGGAACCAGGTTCAAGACCTGGGGCCAGAGAAACAACCAAGATGAACAACTAAATAAAATAAAGGGCTTTCTCCTCCTCTCTCTCCCTGCCTGTCTTTTTACCTTCATTCCTGCCTGCTTCTTTTCTTAAAAAAAATAAATAAATAAATACAAGGACAATAAGACCTCTTTTGATAAAACCCTGAACTTAGGTATCAGGCTAGCTTCAACGTGACACTCTTTTTTCTAAAACTTTATATGCTCTTTAGAGTCATTATTCACTTTTTAAGTCAGAACAGCAAAGACAGATGAGAGGATAAGGAAATCTCATTGCCCTGGGGTCTCAACGGAGT
Organism: Solenodon paradoxus; assembly: GCA_004363575.1. Classification (NCBI taxonomy): domain Eukaryota; kingdom Metazoa; phylum Chordata; class Mammalia; order Eulipotyphla; family Solenodontidae; genus Solenodon; species Solenodon paradoxus. The sequence goes on from RJWH01000049.1 coordinate 1,955,168, forward strand.
TCTTCAGTCTGGGTAAATGGTACTGCCCGACAGTGAAACACAAAGCATTGGTGAAGAAGCCTCAGTTGTAGCAAACCAGAGGGGGAGGGGAAAGACTTTATGTGTGCTTTTCAGGAAATAAATTAACTGAGCTGCCTGCCTGGTTGTTTTGCCTCAAAGCCTCCTCCCCTTCCCAAGCTTGGCAGTGATTAATTACTTACCTCTTCATTTTGTTATTACAGATCCTGTACAGAGACATATTTCAGTCTCCCTCCCCAGAACACCTTCCTCCCTGAGCAACAGTGATGAACCTGATTATGTAGCTGCCATCCCATCACAGAAGTCATCTCCTCTGGTCATCCCTGACCAGAATCCTTGATGTCATGCTCCTTTGTAAGGGATGAGCTCAGGGGTGAGGTAACAAAAAGACTAGGATTGAGATCAAAACACTTAGTCCAGGAGTGAGTTCCCCATCACTGGAGGTATTTAGAATTCAGATACTTTTGTTTTCAATGCAATTTCAGGTGTCTTCAAAGCTTTTAACCTAATAAGTCTATGCACAGTAATTCTGCAGGGAAAAGAAACCCTTTAGAACTTCTTTCCCTTTGGCAGCCCCACCCATTCCCCCAGGCCCTTTGCTTTGGTCTTTGAGATGACTGCTATCATTGCTGTCAAGGGTCCCTTTCTGGTTCTGGGGTAATTGAAACTCAGAGGCTAAAGATAAATGTGGCAGCTCAGACAGATGAACAAACCATCCTGATAATGGACTCAATGGAGAGAGCTGTGCCAGGAAATAGTTAGGTGTTGAATGTAATTTCAAAGGTCAATAAATATGCCAAGTGGATGCAGTCTCAAGCGAAACACACTGGTAGCAGGGGGAGGGACATACTGTTTTACTGTTTTCACACCTTCCCTGCTGAAAGACTTTTATAGTCTTCTTCATGTAATCTTAATATTCCTATACTTTTCCTGAAGGGTAGGATTTTTTTGGTCTTTTTTTTTAATAATTCAATATTCTCTTTGCAGCATAGCAGGAGCAATAAATCACACAGCCTTTATGTGTATTTACATTGTTTTACTTGTCACAGACAGTTGGACCTAGAGAATTTCCTGGGACCAAGATGTTTTCTGGGTATCTATTGCCTCCCTCACATTGAAGTCCTCCATTCTCAGTCCTGCACTAACTACTTTGACATATTGAAAAGAGAAACACATAACCTCTGTCCTTAAAAGCATCTTGAAAGAGTTGAGCAGAAACAGATGTAATTATGAACACCATAATACAAATATGGGAAAAGAAGGGGTAAGAACTGCTTCCTCCTATAGAACTGTCTTCCACGCTCTCACCAGCTCTGCGGCTGTAGCTGCTAGGTCACATTTTGTTCTCTTCTTCAGTTACCCGCACACCAGTGGATCCAGGGAATGTCTCAAACAAATTATTCCTCCCTGAAACTCTAAACCTGACCTTGCTCCTGAGCTTCAGTGTCATACTTCCCTTGGAATTCCTATCAAAAACCTGAATTTGACATATCAGGATAAAAATCATCTCCACTTCCCACAATCAAAATTCTTCCCCAGGTGCATATATTATTCTTACCTAGACTCTAAAGCTTTATAGCTCACCAGAGAAGATTACTTGGGCAGGTCATGTAACCTCTCTAAAACTCCATTTCCTTCCTAAATGTAAATTTAGATTACTCATATCCACCTGATGGTCTTTTTCCTTTGATCCATATACTAAGAAACAAATAATCAAATGATCAAATGAAGTACAAATATCAAGTATATCAAGTGTCATTTATATTATTGTGATGGGTGCATATTTCCTTTCACCTGTAGAGTATTTTCACTCTCTAACTGATCTCTAGCAACTCTGCCATGTTTTAAGTCCTGTTCATGTCACTTCACCAAGGTAAGCATATAAAATTTATTCTGGATTTTGGTTTCCACTTTATAACCCCCCACCACCCAACCCTGCCAAGTATCAGACTGAGCTTAAGCTGTGCTTGACTTCAGATGAGTCTGCAAATCTTCTGACCAATCAGAATCTTATTTTTGTGTAGGAGGCTGAGGAGTCTTTTGGGAGAGAACTCATCAAGAATAGAGGATTAGATTAGGCAGACCAGCCTGACTCTGTGACAAAGGCTAAACCATAAGAGAAGTGATTCTGAATACAATGTTGTGATACACCATACAAAGCCTGCCTTAGTCCCATAGCACAGAACTTTGTCTGCATCTCTGGAGAGAGATGGCTGTCTGGTCAGAAAGAACTGCTGGTTTCAGTAAACATGTACTGAAACTGTGGAACTCAGGCATGAGCCATCCCAAAGCAGGAGTCTTGACACTGTTCTGGAAATTTTCTCCCCTAATAAAGTATGAAATGGAGACCTCCATCTTTCCCTCTACCACTCCATAGACATTTTTTCATAGTCCACCACCAGATGTCACAGGGATCTCAGGTGTTGTAGGGGTCAAGGGAAAGTTCCCCATTCTGTAAAGTGTTTCACAGGCTAGGCAAAGGAACAAATGAACATTAATAAAAGCCCATTAAATAAATGTAATAACACATGTATATGAAGTAGAGTCTTGAGGTTCACTGACAAAACAACCAAGAAAGTATTCTTGGGTATTTTAGATTGTGGTGACCTAGGAAGCTTATTATAGACAATAGAAGAGACAGAGCAACAGAACAGGGTTTCCATGGGCAGAAAGAGCTGCACTAATGGCTGTAGGGTCATTAAATTTATATCCCTCTTTCATCTAAGGAATGGCTATTGATAAGAAGGGAGTGCTTCTAATTATGAAAAAACAGGCTGTTTTGTAGGCAGTTCCAGGTGAGATAGAAAGAGAAACATGATGAAAGATGTCTGCTTAGATCTAAAAAACCTCTGCCACCAAAGGAATTTCTTGCCCTTTTGTTGTTCCAGATTGTCAGTTCTCCATCCTGTCTGGTCCCATGGTGATTTTAGAAGTTTGCAGAAAAGCTGAGATGATAGATATATGGCATCTCATCCTAATCCACTGTCCACTCCACCCCACCCCCTACCCACAACATTTGGAGGTTATATGGCAGTAAATTCTACAGTAAATGGAGCAGAACAAAAATTTGTATCCTGAGCTGAAACATGGAAAGGAGATCTGGGGTACTGGGTGAAGATAACCAATGGCTAGGAAATAGGTTTCTTGGAGAGAGAGAAAATTATTTATAGAGAAACTTTCTTTTGAATTAAGGTGTTCCAAAAGTACATTTTTCTAGAGAATATTGACAAAAGACCCTTTCTAGATTAGGAGAAGGGTGACTGCTCAAGAGGTAGCAGATGACTTCTTTGATTAAGAGAAAGGTTAATGGGTTTAAAGAATTCCGTTGCCTGTGGGGTTGTCCTCTATTATAATTGGCTTCTCTGTATTAAAGTGGGACATTCACAGGAAACCATTCTGAGGTACTTATGGTGTTCTGTTAGCCCCTTTGTAATAGCTCTCTCTCAACTGACAAAATTTATTATGTGGGCCAGATATAGAATCTGAGCCCTGAAATGCTTTTGGGATACACTTTTATTGGTGAGGGAGAGGGGAAGGTGTGAATTAGAACAGGAATTACAAACAGAATTCAGTTATTCGTTTGCGAATTCCTCACATAATTATAAAATGCACATAGGGTTTCGTTCTCAGAAAGGGTCCCTTTTATACTGTGAGAGCTGACTCTGACGCTGACAGGCTCCAGGCGAGCTAGATAACGCTGGTATGTGACCCGCCAGGCCAAACGCCGATGCCTATGTAACAAAACCCTATTAAAAAAAACCTGTTAAAAAGTAAACCCCGGGGTCCTTGACCAAATCCACTGCGTTGGATGAGGCTCGGACCCGGCATGCTGGAAATAAAGTCCCTTATGCTTTTACATTGTTGACTGGTGTGTGTGTACATTTCTGGGAGGCGAACGCTGACCCTGATATTTGGGGGCTTATCCGGGATCCATCTCCTCCCTTCTGGAACAAACCACGCACGCACTCAGGCAGCAGAGGGACTTAATCAGGTGGCGCGTCGGTCGCTAAGACCAGTCTGGGGGCCCAAATTCTGGGACTAGAACATCTAGGTGGACGCATCAGAAACAGTGACTAGTTGGGGAGTGAGGGAGACATCCCCACTGTCCCACGGGTAAGAAAATCTGCATCGGGTAAAATCTGCATCTGGTGCAAATCGGCCGAAAATTGTCTGTTGTCTCTTTGTCATTGTCTCATTGTTGTCTGTTATCATGGGTCAGGGACAGACTACTCCCCTTTCTCTCTTCGTTAACCACTTTTCAGATTTCAGGAAAAGAGGAAACAACCTGTCTATGGAGGTCAAGAAGAGTAAATTAATAACTTTGTGTTCTGCAGAATGGCCAGCCTTCGGAGTCAGATGGCCTCCACAGGGAACTTTCGATCTCGGCATAATCGCCAAGATTCGGAAAAAAAAAAAAACAAAACTCTTCTCACCAGTCCACATGGACACCCGAACCAACTCCCTTATATCTTGGTGTGGCAGGACATGATAAAGAACCCTCCCCCTTGGTTAAAACCCTTTTTGCCTTCTGATCCTGCAGGTCCTAAGATACTGGCGATTCGATCTCCTGATGATCCTGAAAAACCTCTCCCAAAATCTGACCCAAAGGTTTTGCAAGACCCCGGATCATTCCCGAATCTGATTGACCTAGACACGGAAACCCCGCCACCCTATGCCCCCACCCAGGCCCCTTCTCCTCCGCAGGCCCCCATGGCCCCACCGGAGCCCCACCGGGTGGCAAGCGTCTCCCTCGAACCAACACCACAGCCAAATGTCTCCGGGTTGGGGCCCGCCTTTGGAACTCGATCTCACCAGGTCATCGACCCGGCGCCAAACCCCCCACCCCAATCTGTTCAGGCTTTCCCTCTCCACGCCGTGGGTCCTGTAGGGGAAAATGGGGAATGAACATATCAATACTGGCCGTTTTCTTCCAGCGACCTGTATAACTGGAAAACCCAAAATCCCCCTTTCTCCGAGAAACCCACAGCCCTGATAGACTTGGTGGATTCTATTCTGTTTACCCATAACCCCACCTGGGATGACTGTCAACAGCTTCTAAAGGTTCTCTTCACCACTGAGGAGAGAGAGAGAATTTTGGCAGAGGCCCGAAAAGTCGTTCCCGGATATGACGGGCGGCCCACTACACAACCCCACCTCATCGAGGAGGGATTCCCGCTGATCCGCCCCAACTGGGATTTCGATCGCGCGGAAGGTAGGGAGCGTCTCCGAGTTTACTGCCAGACTCCGATGGCCGGTCTCCGAGCGGCGGCTCGAAAGCCTACCAATTTGGCCAAGGTAAACTTACTTCGACAGGAACCCAATGAGAGCCCAGGCACCTTCCTGGAGAGGATATTAGAGGCTTTCAGGCAATACACTCCCATGGACCCCCAGGCAGAGGAAACTAGGGCAGCGGTCATTTTAACATTTGTTAATCAGGCAGCCCCCGATATCCAAAGAAAACTACAGACAGTCTACTTAGGGGCGCAAACGATTCAGGACCTACTCAGGATAGCGGAAAAAAGTTTACAACAAAAGGGAGACTCCAGAGGAAAGAGAAGAAAGGATAAGGAGGGAAGATAGAGAATACCAGGCTAAGGAAAATAAAAGGACACAAAGGGAACTAGCTAGGATCTTTTTTGCAGGAACCAGAGAGGGACCAAAAGGCAGGCAATTTGAAAATGAAAGGAAACCCTGGTAGGCTGGCAAGCCTAGGCTGGAAAAGGACCAATGCACCTACTATAAGGAAAAAGGACATTGGAAGAACGAGTGCCCCAAGAAAAAGGAGAATCGCAAAGGAAAGGGTTTAACTCCACCGACCCGAGTGTTCGTAGCCGGGAATGATAGTGACAGCGACTGAAGGCGATGGGACTCGGCACCCCTCCCTGAGTCCTGGGTAAAACTTTAGGTGGAGGCGGAATCTCTAGGGTTCATGGTGGACACAGGAGCACAATTTTCGGTTGTAACCGAAGATAAAGGGCCACTGAGAGCCAAAACCAGCTGGGTGCAGGGAGCTACGGGGACCAAGCCTTACCGGTGGACCACAAGTCAAAAGGTAGACTTGGGAGCCCGACAAGTGACCCACTCGCTCCTGGTGACACCGGAATGCCCAGCCCCTCTACTAGGGAGGAACCTTCTGACCAAGTTGAAGGCTCGCATTTACTTTGAAGATCAAGGAATAAGAGTGACAGACAGGGAAAATAACCCCATACAGGTCTTGACAATAGGGCTAGAGGATGAATACCGCCTATATCAGGAAACCATTTCCTCACTGATCCCCCCTGATATGCAGGATTGGCTACGAGACTTCCTGGGGACATGGGCTGAAACTGCTGGGGTCGGCCTGGCCGTGCATCGGGCCCCACTTCTAATAGAACTTAAGCCAGAGATCCTGAGACTCTTGGCAGCCGTACAGGAACCCTGAGCAATAACGGTGGTCCATACGCCGGGGCACAGAAAAGGGAACAGCCTGGAGGCTGCCGGAAACTGCTGCGCTGATGCAGCAGCTAAGGCGGTGGCCTTACCAGAGTCAACGGTCCCTGCGCCCGAAGGAACCGCGGCCTTAACCCTAAACCTGCCACCGCCCTGGATGGGTGTACTTCCCGCTGTTCCTATGTATTCCCCCGAGGACCAAAAATGTATTAAAGACAAGATCAAGGAAACAGAGAGAAAAAGGACAAATCGTTCCAGGACCCGGAGGGAAGACTCCTTTTGCCTGAAATATTAGGGAAACATTTCATTCTACATTTACACCAGACCACATACCTAGGAGAGAAAAAGATGATCACCCTCATGGATTCGGCCGGGCTCCACTTCAACCATCTGCGACAAGCTGTCCACCAGACGGTGACCAATTACCAAGCCTGCCAAGTTATGAAACCAGGGAAACTAACGGGCCAACATACAGGTACAAGGGAAAGGGGGAGGGAGCCGGGACGGACCTGGGAAATAGACTTCACAGAGGTAAAACCAGGAAAATATGAATATAGATATCTACTGGTTATGGTGGATACCTTCTCAAGATGAGTGGAGGCATTTCCTACAAAAAGAGAAAAAGACCTAGTAGTTGCTAAGATATTGCTGGAAGAAATTGTACCCCGCTATGGGGTACCGGAAATGATCAGGTCAGACAACAGGCCTTCCTTTGTCAGCAATGTCATCCAGGGACTGGCCCGAGCAATGGGGACTAATTGGAAATTACACTGTGAATATAACTCCCAGAGTTCTGGGCAGGTAGAAAGAATGAATAGAACATTAAAGGAGATGCTTACTAAATTGGCAATAGAGACTGGCGGAGACTGGGTGACGCTCCTTCCGTACGCCATATTCCGGGCACGTAACACCCCATATGTACTAAACCTGGCACCCTTTGAAATCCTGTATGGGGCCACTCCTCCAATACACCCACGCCTCCATTTAGAGACCAGAATAGGACTTACCCCCTGCCTCAGCTTACTAGTAGTCAATGCATCAAGAGAATTTTGTATGATGGCTTCAGTGTACCCTAGAATACTTTATCACTCTGATGAGTATATGTACTTGCACTGGGAACAACAAACAACCCGCTACCGTGCGCGTAGAGAACCTGTTACCCTGACTGTAGCAATGGTCATAGGATTAGCCTTGGTAGGGGCAGGAACTGGGATTGCGTCCCTTGCAACTCAACATACTGGATTAACAGCCCTTCAGGAGGCAGTAGATGAAGATATATCTAGAATAGAACAATCTATCACTAGTTTAGAAAAATTAATAGTGTCTCTCTCCAAGGTAGTATTGCAAAATAGAAGAGGCTTAGATCTAATTTTCCTCCAACAAGGAGGACTTTGTGCAGCCCTAAAAAAAGAATGTTGCTTCTATGCAGATCACACTGGAGTGGTGCGAGAATCCATGACACAATTAAGGGAAGGACTAGCCAAAAGAAAGTGAGAAAGAGAACAACAGGAAGGCTGGTTTCAATCATGATTTAACAGCTCCCCTTGGTTGACTGCTCTCATATCCACCCTTGCGGGACCTCTAGTCTTACTCCTTCTGATCTTAACCTTTGGGCCATGTATCCTAAACAGATTATTAACATTTATCAAAGATAGGCTAAACACTGTCCAATTATTGGTTCTCAGACAGCAATACCAGGTTCTGGAGAGAAGGAAACAGGAGGAATATGACAAAATTGAGGAAGAATCCTCAATATAAGGTTAAAAACAAGGGGGGGAATGTGAGAGCTGACCCCGATGCTGACAGGCTCCAAGCCAGCCAGATAACACTGGTATGTGACCCGCCGGGCCAAACACCGACGCCTATGTAACAAAACCCTATAAAAGCCCGTTAAAAAGTAAACCCGGGGTCCTTGACCAAATCCACTGTGTTGGATGAGGCTCAGACCCCAGCATGCTGGAAATAAAGTCCCTTATGCTTTTACATTGTTGACTGGTGTGTGTGTGCGTTTCTGGGAGGACGAACACTGATCCTAACAATATCTAGTCAGTAGCTTCCAGCCAGTCTAGACTTTCAGGAGCCTCGTGGCCGGGTGGCCACTGTTGGGCCTCAGCAGCTAGAAACTGGGGTGCGGCTTCTTCTCTTCTACACCTTCAATGACATTAGCCACCTACGAAACACACATCACCGGTGGTGTCCAATGTGAGATTTCAGTGGAGACTACTGGATGATAAATGAAGAAAATAATGTATGAAATTGAGAAATTTAATAGCTTGTTAGTTGATTAATGAAGATTCAAACCTAGTTACAGCCAGATTGCTCTGTGTAAACCTGTGTGGGATTGGTTTTTTCTAACAATGGTTTGCCCCTACTTGTTATAAAAGAGGTTTGTGCACAGGCCTTTGGTTGAAAGAGGCAAGCAAAGGGGTGATTTAAAATGTTAGTGCTACAGGAGCCTTAAGAAGTAGTCCGAAAAGCTTCTCTCTTGTCTTTTCTCTGGTGCGTGGGGTGAGGAGTACCTGTTTGTATAAATTAGTACATTTTTACATTGTCTCTTTACAGAATTAGGCAATGTTTATTTTGACACCTACTTGTGTAAGTTTCTCTCTAAAGGAGAGGGTATCCCAGGAATGCTTTTGTCTACATGGAAATTAGAGTTGCAATATCAGAAGGCCTGCCCACAGGCGCTTGTAAGGAAATTCTATAACTTACAGAACCTCGAGATGGTAGGAAGGGAATAGAGATTTAATAGAATTTCCTGCATAGCAAGGGTGGTCAAAAGTCAGTGAAATTCAACATTTTATTCCTAAGGGAACCCTATTTGAATCTACAAAATGAGAGAAATTCACATTACAATTTGACCCCCGAATATGACCATAAATCCCCATATACAGTTAAACATAGTTTAAATATACTGATGAGCCAAAAAAATGTAGAGTGAGCTCCGTATCTCTCTCTGGTATCGCATCAATGTTTCCTGTGGTCCATTTTGAAAGTCGATGGAAACCATCCTTTTCATAAATAACTCAATTCATACACAGAGCAAGAAAAAAGAAAAAAAATCCCCAAATGGTTTGTCATGGTATAAAATGAGCACAATTTGAGATTGTTCTTGCTTAAAGAATGTCTCCCTATAGTTCTTTTTATTTTTCTAGTCCTAAATCATCTCATTGATAGATAGATTGCAATATTATTTATTTTTTATCTCAACTAACTAGGTCTGCATTTGAGCAAGAAACAGACAAGTTGTAGTCTCTAAACAGATTTCATATTGAGAAATTTGAACTATGGTAGAATATGACAGATGACCACGGGCCTCAATGAAGTAAAATAATCACCTTACACTTATGGACAAAGGGGTGTGGTGAGAAAGAGTGAGTGTCGAAAGCTGGAAATGGGTCATGATTCAGAAGCTGTTAAGTAGAAGCAAATATTTTATCATTTTAAAAAGAAGTGGAATATAGTCTTCCCCAAGATGTTCAGAATAGGACTTTCCAAGACATATGCTTTGGCATGTGACTTATTTAGACATAAGGTCAGTGGAACCCTACAGGCTCACCAGAAACTTTACCACTCCCTTAACTATTTAGAAGAATAAAAATTTGGAAGAGTACCCAGAATTGAGGTTATTACCAGAAATAACCTTTCTATCAGAGAGATTATCTAGATGTCAAGGAAAACATCTAATTTCAAAGCATCTGGTCTTCTTGATATGAGTCATCTTTTCCTCCCTTCTTGAAGCCACAGACCCCTATTCTTAGCTTGGAATAAATACTTTTTCCCCCCATTTGCTGCAAAATCACAGTCATGTGAACATTCCATATGCATGTAATTAAATTTGCTATTTTCTTCTACCAATCTATGTCACATTAATTTGAGTGTTCTATCAGTGCTGGAAGTACCCAAAGGAGTAAGGAGAAAAATTTCCACACCTACAGAAACCTAGATGGTAGATAGCATCATCATTACATTATAGAAGAACCAAGTATTTTAAAAGGTTGAAATTGCATGAGCAGCATTCAGACATACACTCAACAGGAGAGTGAATTTTGGAATTGGATCCACAGGCTCTGCCAGTCTCAGTACCTACATGCTGTGCTGGGAAAGTCCAAGTTTCTCTCTGATTATCATAAGAAACTTGAGATATTGTTTCCACTTAATCACTGATGAAATAGTTGCAGAGAGATTAAATTTCTTGACTTACTTTACGTAATGTCAAAGTTGACATTTAAACTCATTTCTGACCTGACAAATTTGGTTGTTGACTCTTCTTCAAAACTTTGTTACCAGTAGAATTGAGTGTGGTTCAGGTTTTAGTCCCAGAAAATAGCATCTTACCCTCATCAATTGCTTTCTGTTAGAAAAAGTTTAGTGAATATACTGTTAAATCATAGTCCACTGGCTGCTTTTCTTACTACACTCCTGATTTTATAAGGTTAAAGAAAGATCCTTAGCATTATTTATAGTATATATGAAGTATATAACCAGAGGGAAAAATTTACTTAGCTTGCTACCAGCCATCCTCTCTAAGAGGATTAAAACACATGTTAGAGTATCACAGAGATATTGCTTATGGTGGGGAAAGGGGTGATTAATGGTTATAATCACTAGTTCAAGGATCTCTTCTCTTGCCTTGAGCTTAAGCCAAGAATATCAAGGTAAACATACTCTGCTAAATAATTCAGACACTTGGAGCTTTTCCTGCTGCCTTTTCCATTTGAAAGCAATGTCCCTGACCACCTTTTAGTACCCATTAGCAGTGCTGAACTGTGAGTCATCCTCAGCAGAGGAGAAAGTTTTAAGTCATGCTCACGTCCAGCAAGTTGAATACCTGTATTTTTGAGCAGTTGGTGGGGTACAAGATCAACTATTTAGTTGACTTTCCTCAAACCAGATGTACTAGCCATAGGAGGCTAGAGAACAAATGTTCAAGGATTCAAGTTCCTACTGGTCTTTCTCCTTAATAAAATAGATCAAGTGGAGCTATCCACTTCTTTCACATAATAGAAAAAATAGATGTTCACTACAATAAACTCTACTACAATTTTACAAAGGAAAATTATTTTGAAGGAATTCGAAGTCAATTTCACTTTGTTTACTCATTTTGAATGAGTCCATAGTTGTTTAGAGATGAGAGAGAGAGAGAGAGAGAGAGAGAGAGAGAGAGAGAGAATCTCCAAATTACACAATTGTCTAAATCAAAGGGAAGTTTGAACTTACAACTCACAGGATTTGGACAACTTATTATAGGGACATTAGGAATATTATCAGTCCTTTTCTAGAAACAATGATCAAGGAACTGATAGTATTATATTTTGAGTAAAAAACATGAAATACACAGAAATAAATAATATATATGCACATATACATCTGACCCCATAAAAATGAAATTCAATTTTGAAATGTAAAGCATTTCAAAAAAAATAATTAATTCCACTCTCTTTATGCTTGCCCATAGTTACATCATAGCCTTCTCAAAGCATTTTTACATCATTGGTCTTACTTGATCTTATGCCTCTGGACTAAGAAGGGTCAGAAAAGCACCATTTCTTGAGTTTAGACAGTTAATACTAGAGAGGCGAAATTCAAATTCACTGTCAATGCAGGTCAAATGTTGCTGGATTTATAATACAGTCTTTTATTGCAGAATTCTTTCTGCTATCTAGCCTGATAATCTACAGGATTAGAAGTCAAGAATCTTGGGTTCTAGCTTCAGTTCCACAATTATAATTACATGACCCTGGAAAATAATTCTCTACTTCTGAGTCTCAGTTGGATAATACTCAGGTCAATTCAATACTAAAGACAGAGGTAAAGCAGTAAACAAGAAAAATATAGTCTTTTCCTTTACAAAACTGATAACCTAGAGGGAAAAACTAGGTATAGTGTAAAAAATTACAATAAAGTGTAGAGAGTCAATATGGCTTAGAAACATAACAGAAGAACACTATCCAGACAGGACTATAGAAAATACCTTATTGAAGAAATGATATTTAAGCTAGAACTAAATGATACTAGGAGTAAGCTGGAAAAGTATAACAAAAGAAACAGATGAGTGTTTTATAAGGAAGGATGAACATATGTCAAGTTCTTGAACCTGGAAAGAAGATGATAAGTTCAAACTATCATTTTCTCTACATGAGTTCCATCTATCTCAGATATAGCCAATTCTAACTAAGAAAGTCAGTGATTTTGTAGATCTACCAGCTCTCTTGTGGAATCTGAATTTACTCTTCCAGCTTCCAGACTCAATCTACTGAGTTCAGAGTGAATGCTCAGACTGCTTTTGAGACAAAACACTCTTACTCATATCATTAGCTTCTTCATCTCGCCTGACTTTTGGGCTTTGTTTCGTGATTTGCACATTGAATTCAGCCATGGCCCAGTTTTGAAAATCTTCCTTCTATGATTGACAATACCTTTCCCCAAGACTGCTGATATTCCCCTGTATTGTCTCGGATCCTCCAGATTCATTACCATTTTCTGAATCCTCAAAGCACTACAGCTCATAGGAGTGGACATTGATCTTCAGTCCATCCTCTTGAATGAAGAAAACTGCATCTAATGGATTTATTTGTACCATTCCTGGGATTTTATGTATTGGATTTGTAAGTCTTCCTTCTTAATGAGTTTTCTTTGTGCTCTTTAGGCATGTTAATTCTCATACCAACCTACTCGTAAGGGTGACTAGTATATACTGCAATCAGTTTCTTGCATTTTACCTAAAGCTAATTGTGAGAAAGGGTACCATATGAAAAAATATTGAAATATGTTTTGATTTTTGCAAAGCCAAATCACATTCTGAAATTACACATACATGTGCACCTCAATTAACACATAGAAAATCTCAACAACATTATTAAGGTTCGTGGTATAACTGTAGATAAGAATAATTTAAAGTAATTTCTAGATGCCCTCAAAAATTAATTAGACCAATATTCCATGAAGTAAATATCTTTGTATAAAATGACGTTTAAACTCTGCATGATGCTTAGAAACTGCAACAATCCCATCACCTGCTGAAAATTCCATTAACAGAAAGCAGATAAGATGTTCAAAAATTAATGAATCCATCAACTGAGGTGAAACCTTTCAAAAACCTATCATATCAGAGAGCAATTAATTGAATATTTTTTAAAATTTAACTCATTGCTGCTCAATGACTAAAGAATTTTAATTCAAGTGTAATAGCGTGGGGTCTCTGATCAACAAGGAAAAACTCAGGGATAGAATTCAGTTCTCATCCTGATTTGGTCACTAAAGTGCAGTGTGACATAGACTAAGTCAGTCTTCCTCTTTGTTTCTGAATTTCTTCATTGTAATGTGGAGTTCATTCATCTGCCCTGACTAACATATGGGGCGGTTTGAGGATAAAAGGAAATAATACATGATATTTAAGTGAAAATTTAGACAATTGTCTAAATCAAAGGGAAGTTGGGGCCACCAGCATGACTTATTGTAAGAAGAACGGGAACAATATTAATCCTTTTCTAGAAACAAGGAACTGATGGTATTGTATTTTGAGTAAAGAGAATCTAATAGCTACATGAGCACATATCTTAGTATCCATTAAGTTAATGTAGCTTAGCAAATTACCACACATGGTTGTTGATCACCGAATTTCGCTGATGTTTTCAATCCTGTTTGTATACCAGAAATCTGATTTTCTGGGCTTAAGTCTTCTAAATGTCAAGTCTTTCCTAATGGCAAATTGAACATCTTAGGAAAAAAATATTTCCTCTTTCATGGTACAGCAGTTAATGGTCTTGCAGCAAAGGTCAATACTCTATTTCTTTTTTGTAGAGAAAAGATCTCTTTACTTCAGAAGGGTGCAGTGATTGAAAGCATAGTTCTAGTATTTAGCTTTATTCTCCATTCTGTTACTTTTGTGAAACCCTGACAACTTATTCAAGCTCTCCAAAGATTAATTTTCTTGTGTGAAAAATGAGAGTAAGCATAACTTTCTCAAAATGATGATCTTGGTATTACATATGATAATTTATGTGAAACACTTAAAACAGAGCCAGGCACGATATAAGTGCCGAATAGGCTTGCCCTGGTGGAGTAGTGGTTAAGCCGGCTGCCTCCAGAGGAGTTCAGTCTATATACATTCCAAAGACCCAAATTCATACCTGGGCCCAGGGAGAACAACAAATGTGAACAACTAAATAAAAAGTAATAAGTGCTTCTTCCTTCTCTCTCTTCCTGCCTTCCCACCTTCTGTACCTTTCCTTTAAAAAAATAAAGTGACAGTTATAATTAGATGACATCATGAACAAATTAGTGTGTCAACCCTCTGATCACACTGAATTTATGAGTAAAGTGCTTCCTAAATTAGTAATGTCTGCATACATTTAAAAAATAAATAGTATTTCATTGAATTCAAAGATATATAGAGACTGAAAAAGGCTGGATAAGCAATCTTTGATGTCCTCAAGAGAAAGGTTAAAGTATAGATCAAAACAGCAACTGATAAGCTACAAAAATGATACAGAGGACTTATGTCTTCATGACATCTACCTGCAGACCATACTTAAGTATTTATGTCATTCCACTGAAAATTACTCAGCATTTATTTTGGCACTATGTAAAACTAAAAATATTATTACTAGCTGTGTGAACTGTGCAGATAAGTATTATTATGTGTTGTGTGATTATGTTGTGCCAGTCACCATGCTTATTGATAACCATGCATTATTGTAATTTCTAACATAACTCCATGAGATGGGTCTGCCTAATTTGAAAGCCCAAACTCTAAATCACTCTTACTCACTGATTTTTCCTTTTGCTGTCTTACTGTCTAGGCTGGCATGGGGATATTTATGCATGCAAATGGGTAATCTGGAAGTCTAGGAGAATATAATAAGGAGGAAAGACACTTAAAACCTTACTGTATCCATAATCTCTCAGATAATTTCCAATCTTGGAATCCCATTAGGAACTCTAAACCCATAGGGTACTTTCTCCCTAATCCACACACCCAGATTCACTACTCTGGTTGAGACAACAAATCCAATAACTGCCTGAGGGCTAGATCTCATACTTCTCACCATATCCTGAGAGCACTGTCCTCTTGAATTTTTCTTGGGCTTGCTCAGCCACTGGATGAAACTCAGTGCTTTCCTTTGACTCTCATGGATCAATCTTAGCTTTGAGAGATGACTTTATTTTTCTGCCTACAATTTAGGGGTTTATGGTTTCTTTAACTTCCTACTTAATATTCCGACTATCTATTCTTCAGGTTGGTATCTCCATCTTGCTTCTGATTTGCTCTTGGTCCTCCCTCCAGTTACAATCAAATCATATTCACACATCCATTTTCCCTTAAGCAGGTAAGGTTGACCTATGAAACATAAAGAGAAGAGGTAGAAGGAAGTGTGAGAGGAAAAAAAAATGCTTTGGATGTTCTAAACTGTGTTTCTAGTGCTATTTTCTATGCCATTCCTTTCCTCTCTGTTCTTCCCATCACACACTATGGAATGTGAGGTTAAAGAGCAAAAGTTTCCTTTAATTCCGTGTTCTTAACTCAAGCTAAACTATGAATCAAATGTCTTGAGAAACTTCTGATTGATCTATTTGCTTCCAGCTTTTTACCCCTTTCTTCTTTCTCTTCTTTTAATATGCTGGTCTCTAAAAATTGAGCATCAGAGCACTTCCTTCCACAGCACATTTTTTTCATTGACTTGTTGTTCCTATTCTGCTCTTTGATTTAGCCCAAATTTCCCAATACCATAGTATGTAGAATTAATGTCTTTACTAGACTCAGATTAACCCCTAGAAAAAGGAGAAATTAGAAACATCCAGCAAATCTTGTCAACTTTTCAAAGATTTTCTGAAGGAATGTATTCTTTTAAGACTACAATTCTTTTCTGGCAATTATTTGCATATGTGCTGGTTGTCATGGTAAGTACTTTAAGGAAAATTTTCTTTTTTTTTGAAAAGACCTCTAAGGTTGTACTAACACAATTTACTTATGATACTTTGAATAAAGTTATTTTTTCAAAAATGCCATGTGGCAATTCTTTAAGTATATTCTATTTATGAAAATTGCAAGGGGAGCTCAGTGGGTATACATTTGCATTTTAATATAACTTGTTTCTAGCAGCCAATACTAAAATAATAGAGTGATATTTTTTCTATAATGGCTCCATTTCAAACTGACTTCACGATATCTACTTTTCCCAAAGATTGTTTAAAGATGGTTCTTCTGGTATATTAAAACTTATTTCCAAAAGATTATCCAAGAGTTTGATATGGAATAAATATTTCCCAGAAGGTACGTATACATGATATTGTATATTGTGACCCATATACACAACATTTCATCATTCAGGTCAACAATAAGAGAATTATAGCATGTTCTTTAGAGATTACTTTGTCCAACATCTTCACAGGAAAAGAGAAACACCAGTCCAACAAGGGCTTGTGGGGAGGAGATGAAGTCACTCACTCAAAACAACATATTAAATGGAAGAAACAAAACTACAATTCAAGTATTTTATCTTTAAGTGTTATTAAATTAAATGCAGTTGCTATTATTATGAAAATCATTGTGAATAAACATATTATTTAAAAACATTATTGAGTGCTTAATGTTCTAGATGCTTAGAAATACTTTCCCCACACATCCAAGCTTAGTTTGAGTTTGAGGACTTCTGGATGAAAATGAGTTATTCCTCTTATGTACAAATGTTATATATTATATAGATTCAGAAAGCTCTTACAGAGAAAAGTATCAGCCTCTTACACATGACTCACAACTGATAAAGAATCTGACTCTGCCTATGTTAATCAGTTATTAAGATAACACTCAATGACCACTGTGTCCTCGGATTTACGCTTATGTGTAATTCCATTTCGTGAATAAGACTGACCCATGTAACCATTAAGATATTACAGAAATGACCATGTGCAAAATCTGAAGCTACATTTTTAACGACACTGCAGCTTTACCTCATCATCTCTAGGGTCACTCATTCCGGAGGAAGCCAGTTAACATGTTGTCAGGATATTTCAAAAGCCCAATAAAAGGAGTATCTGGTGAGGAACCAAAGCCTCCTGTCAGCAACCAGCACGGATTCATCATGTTACTGAGTCACCTTGGAAGCGGATATTCAAATTCCAGTCAAACTTTCAAGTGACTATAGCCTGACCAATATTTTGTTAACCCTTCATCTCAAGTTCAACAGTTGTTTTAGGTTGGTTTCTATGGACTATCTCTAACCATTTAAAGATCATTTAAATTTATTTCTAGTCAGTAGTCAACATGTAGTCAACATCAGTAAATTCAACTAAAATTAATGTTCTTTCATTTTTTCATAGGATTTATGCATAACTGACAATGTTGCAGTGTGCAATGATTAAAGGATATTTTTTTAAATTCAAGTATATATCACTCAACTTAAAAGCATTTAACTACTAATATCTTTTAAACTTCCTATATTTTACTCTAATAATATCTTTTCACCTTAATTCAAAGGTATTTTATCACTCTTTTCTTTTTTAACATAGTTTAGTTTATTTTGGTGTTTTGGTTTCTTTTTAAAGGAAAGTACAGGCAGGAATGAAGGCAAGTAGTCAAGAAGGTTAGGAGAGGAAGAAGAAGCATTTTAATTATTTTATTTAGTTGTTCATATTGTTTCCTCTGGCCCCAGGTCTTGAACCAGGACTTTTAGGATGTATGTCAACTACTCCTCTAGTGAAATAAACCATTAGGTCACCAAAGCATGACAGTTTTAACTTTTAAAAAATTAAATTAGACATTATATATTTTAATTTTTCCTTTCCTCTCAATATTATATCTTCAAAGTTAAACTATATTGATGCCTGTAACTGCAATCCTCAAATTTTCAGTGCTTATTTAGCCACAAAATATTTATTCAACTTCCTGTTAATAGACATTTGCTTGTTTCTGGTTTTTTTCCAATATAAATACTGATGATGTGAACATTTTTGTATGAATAATTTGGCATACATATACAAACTATATATTCCTAGGAGTAGAGTAATTGAGGAACAGGAGTAAAAATAATTTCCCAACTTTTCCCAAAAAGTTATATAAATGTACACTAAGACTAGCAAACATGTGGATCACTCATTGCTCTAATTTCTCACCAGAATTTTTTCCTTTTTACCAATATGGCAAGAATATTCTATTTCATTTTGATTTTAATTTGAATTTCATTGATTCTCAATGAGGTTGATGTATTATATCTGTATTGATTACTTTGCTTCTTCAGTAAAATGACATTAATGTTTCTTCACTCTTCTTTTCAATGAATGCATTATTCCCTTTTCCTGTGATTTTTGCTGTTATTCATATATTCTAGATATCACCGCTTTATCAATTATGTGTATGTTGGCAAGGCGAAGACTCCCTCTTCCACTCTCAGTCATTCTCTTTGGGTTGAATAAAAAATTAACATGAAACAGATTAATAGGAGAAAAAACAATTTAATTAAATATCTATGGAAACTTTATATTCATGGAAAGTTCTAAAACTGAAAGCTAGAATGAGGTATCTATGCAGTCCTGAGGTAAAGAATGAAACAGGACCCTGGGGCTTTGAAAGACAGAAAGGTAATTCACATGATAAAATGAAGAACAGATAGATGTTCCATAATTAGATGATTATCCTTTCATATAAATAGGTCATAAAAAGCTATTTTAGGATATATTCTCATTATTGGCAAGTACCACAGTCTAAATTCTTCCAAGTAATTAAGGGAGAGGCAAAGCTTTTTCTTGCACCTGTAGAACCTCGATTATCATCAGCTGAAAAGAATCCATTTGCCAAAGTGGCACATTTTGGGGATGTCTATTCTGCAAACATTCAGTCTCTAAGACACTTTCTTTCATTTGTGCTTTATACATTTACTTTTATTTTACTTCATTTTTCAAATTTAAATGTAATCACATTTAGTGATTTTTTTATAATTTGTGTTTTTTGTGTTTAAAAATACATCCCTAATCTAAAGCTAACATCATATTTTTAATATTATTTTCAAAAGTTTTAAAGTTTTGTTTTTTATATTTAAGTAATCAATTCTCTTGGACTTTTTTTCTTTTGGGGGAAAGTGGTTTTAATTTTATGTTGTAAGGGATAAGAATCTAATTTTTTTTTCATATGGATAATCAATAAAACTAAGTCATTCACCACATTCTTTCTTACAGGTCAGTGATGACTCACTATATTTCCAGCTTTCATTTATCATGATTCTGGGCTTTCTCTTTATAACACTGGTCCAATTTTCTATCTCTTCACCCATACTACTTTATACTAAAAATTCTTGATGTACAGTCATATGGAATCTTTACTTACTCGTTTTTCTTCAGAAATGTGTTGACTATTCTTGGTTCTATGTTTTTTCTCTGTAAGTGTCAAGTTAGTTCCTCAAATTGCCTGATAAATACCTGTTGATATTCTAACCACATTCCCACTGATCAATATGGTAAAAAGAACCATCTTTAGGATATTGAGTCTTTCTCATTAAAAGTATAATTAAATGCCTCTTCCTACTCTACCTTTCTTTCTACTTACCTGCCAGCTTTGATTTTTGCCTACTATCCTTCCTCTCTTAAACAAAACAGAAAACAAATAGGGATTCAAATATTGATTTATTCACTTTGAACTTTTTAAAAAAATGTATCAATAAGATTCCCAGGTGTGAATAGCTGAAATTTGTCTCTCAATGTCTTTTTCAAGAATCACATCCAATGAAAAAGTGAATTTGAAGTCTGTATTACAAAAGCTTTGCCTTTTAACCTCCATTATACTGTAGTAGGCAGATTTTCCATTTAGTCAGAGAAAATATTGAAAGAAACATATTTAGAGATTGAAATTTAAGACAATAAATAATCTTTACAGCTTCTTCAAGTTCACCAAGGACATTTTTAAGAGAAAATGCAATTTTTTGTTTCTGAAAATTGCATGGATAGGAAGAATGCAGGCTGATGTCACTACTCCATTAATGCTAAAGCATCAGGACTTATGCCTACCTTTGTGCTATTGTCCCACAGTTCAAAGATCTGCACAACGAAAAAAAGGCATATTTCAATATAATTTTTAAAAATTAAAAATCCACTGTCCCACTGAAAGTCTTGAAGACACATAGATCTGTAGATCAGAATTTGAGAATGCTGCTCTGAGGCATCAAATTAACAACTCAGAAATGAACAGAACTGAGGAACTACTTAGTCTTCCCACATAAAGATATCTGGAAGGCAAATCTATTTACCTGCTGTTCCTTAAAATTTTGGTTTGCCTAGGGACTCAACAGATTATTCCATACATCCTTTAAATGTTTCTGAAATGGCACAGCAACTCTGAATCATTAGTCTTTCCTGGGTTTTGATTTTTTTTTGTTTCCCTCAAGCAATAATTTATACTTACCAATGCCTCCAAATACCTTAAATACTCAATATTTACTTACTAATTTATTTTTATTTAATCATACAAAACAGGATTAAAGAATATCATCTTTAAGCTTTCAGGACTGAGCTCTTGGTAGATTTCTCAAAAGCATGTGTTTGACTTTTCCTAAACAATGCAATGTCACAATATTTTCCAAACTATATACATCAGAATTTGTGACACAGGCCTGCCTTCATTCCCTTAAGTTTTTCTGATCAAGGTAATGTGGGAAAGGATGAGTAAAGTTCAAACTTCACCTGTGCTAGGGAAGTGCTGACCTGTTAATGGGAAACAAGCAATAACTTTGTCGGGAAAAATCTCCTCCCCATGGCAGGAATCTCCTTGAATCCATGCCAAAGCCCTCCCATGATATCGGTCCAATCTCCACATTCCTGTTACTCATCCCAGTGCCCCTCCTTTAGATCATCTTATAAAAGCCTTTTCCATTCTAACTTGACAAACCATCACTGCTCTCTGCAACACAGGTGAGTGGGAGCTGAAAGAAGATGTGACCCATGGCAGGGATTTACCTCATACATCTGAAAGCCTTATGATCTTCACCCACAAGAACAAAGGATTTCTCAGACTCAACAAAGGTGGTCTTTGGAGGTCTCAGGAGTACTTGGATGTACATATTTTCCAATAATTTCCAGACCTATAGAAGGGAATGAATGTAACAAAGATTAATTTATTCCTAGAGGACTAGAAAGAGGGAAAGAAAAGAAGTAAAACAGTGGGGACTTTGTATTTCACTGACCACATTTCTCTGATTGTCTCCTCAAGTCACTTACAGGATGCTGCCTCCCATGGCTCTCCCCAGCATGTCCTGGATGCTGCTGTCCTGCCTGATGCTCCTATCGCATGTCCAAGGTGAGATTTCTCTGCTCCTAGCACGGAGTTCCCTGTGAATGCTCAGAACCAAGGAGAGGAGGTTGATACCTGTTGAAAGATATTTTATGAATGATGTACATCCTTATGTAATGAAACTGACTTCAATTCCTCCATCATCACTCCTTCCTTCCTGGAAGCTTGTGATAAGAGGCAGCATACTGTTGACTAATGATCAAAGGGATATTTCCAGTTTTGCTAGTGAACTTTACACGGGTAAATAGAAGAGGAAAAGCATGACAAATCAAAGAAATATTGGTCCAGAGAATGATTGTGGCCCCCATGTAGAAAATGTCAGCCCTCTGTGGGAGAAGAGCTAGACTTTGAATTCAGAGGAAGGGGAGAAAGAAACGATTGCTAATTTAGTATGGTTCATTCGAAAATTGATAAATCCTGAAAATGTTGACATTGAGGGAGGTAGTCAGTTTAATTTCACTTCCCCCAAGAACTGGAATCATATTCCCACCATCATCATCCCATCCTAGTCTCCACTCTTCATTTCACTCTCTATCTCTCCTTTATTTCTTTCACTCCAGGTGAAGAAGCCCAAGTGAAACATTTCTCTTCACGTATCAGCTGTCCCAAAGGCTCTATGGCCTACTCCTCCTACTGTTATGCCTTGTTTGTGACACCAAAATCCTGGATGGATGCAAATGTGAGTAGATGGATTTTCAATTAGGTATTTTAGGGGAAAGATCATTGGAGACCAGAGGAGTGGTTTTTCTGGTACCCAGAGTTTCATGGGGTTGAGATAAGCACCCTCATTTTTTCATACTCACCTTTCTCACCTCTGTCTTCCCTGTTATTTCCTAGTAACATCTCAAGCTCCTGCTTATATCTCCCTTCCTCACACAGATGGCATGCCAGAAGCGGTCTTCAGGACATCTTGTGTCTGTGCTCAGTGGGTCTGAAGCATCCTTTGTAGCATCCCTGATCAAGAACAATTTGAATAGCCACTATTACATCTGGATTGGGCTTCATGATCCCACAGAGGTGAGATTGTATCTTCCCTCTACATAACCTCTAACCTACTATTGTCACCTACCCTCTAATTCTGTTCCTATGCTTTTCCAGTAAATATCCTAAAGAGCCCTAAAGTTCAGATTTATAGAGATATATATGGGAGTCAAGCTGAAGAGCTGAGTTCTATAGTGGTCCCCAACCTCCAGCTGAAGAGCAAATGCCTTGAATCAAACTTTCACACAATTAGCACGAGGCCCTGTAATCAGTTCATTGAGCTTCACAGAATCTTCATATTTTGCTGAGGAAAAGATAAATGAGATAGGATGCATTCTGTCCCCCTATAGAATATTATAGAATATAAACATTGCTATTGGGATTCAAAAAGTAATTGACAATGCACCATCAATTGTTCAAGTTGTGTGTTATTCTGAGAGGTTCAATTGGTCTTTATGATATTGGTTGTGATAGTCGCCAGCAGTGGCAAGGAATTAGGGAAAGTTTTCTAGAGGATAACTCTGGGGCAGTATCTGGAAGAGCAAACAAAAGTCCATGACACTGCAAAGGGAGCCAGGTGTCCAGAGGGATAAACATGTAAGGAGAACTTAAATTGTCATTCTGCCTCACCTGACTCCATCCTCTATGCCATAGGGTCAGGAGCCCAATGGAGGTGGATGGGAATGGAGCAGCAGTGATGTGCTGAATTACCAGGCCTGGGCAAAAAAGCCCCCCACTGTTCCAGACTCTGGCTACTGTGGGAGTGTGTCCCGAAACACAGGTAAGAAACAGAGAAGCTACCTCTGTGCAGCTGTTTCATCCTCTTACCTCTCTTTCTGAGCCTGACCTTCAGGAAATTCTCCTAAGGTAGGACATACAATATTGCTTTGACTTCTCCCATCTTCTCCCATCTTCTCCCATCTTTCTTTTCCTTGAGTCTCCTTTCCCTGAAGCATGATTCTGGTGAGGATGTGGGAGATGTTTTGAATCCGAGGCTAGAATCTGGGGTGTTTGTTAGGTTCAAAATTTCTACCATCCACATTCACTTATCTCTTCTGTCTCTTTAGGTTATAGGAAATGGAAAGATTATAACTGTGATTTGGAGCTACCTTATGTCTGCAAGTTCAAGGTCTAAGTTGGTTGAGAAATCAGCAGCCTAAGATTGGTGTGCAATTCAGCCTGGACTTCTCAACCTGAAAGGAAGTTTCTTCCCCCACTCTCAAATCTACTTTTTTGACCTTTGCTCCTCCTCAGCCTCCTTTTGGGCTTTAATGTGTTCCATGGACAAGTTCTCAGTGATCAACAATAAATATTTTTGTTCATGTTTGTGTGCTTTGTGCTGTTTTCATAGCAAGATGTGGAAGATGAACTGCGTGTGATATGAGATCTAGGTTCTTCCTCTGTCCGGTTTCATCCAGGCCCTTGGGGAAATACATGTATCTCCCTGCCCTTATACTTATGGTGGGGGTATAAACCCTGTTGGCAGAGGATTTATGCTGTGGGCAGAGAAAAACATTGTTCTCCCACACTCTCTATTGCACACCCTACTGATGATGCAATACAAACAGCTATAGTTGATCTGAAGTTTAAGAATATTACTTTTATAAAATACAGGAAAAAACATACTGGACTTTTGGTGATGGTGCTCACATGTAGAGCACTGGAAGTTGTCACTATCTTCCTTAAGTCAAGAAAAAACCTGCATAATTTGAAAACTAATAACTCTTCCTTGGGTTTATCAACCTGATATATGTGAAGATACCAGGATACATGAAGTCTCTCTCATTTCTGCTTACTTGGAGTAAGAAAGGCTAGAGTCATGAACTGTTAGGAAGATGAAATGGTAATTTTGAGAAATAGCTCTGTGAATTGTTTAAGAATGAGGAATTTCTTGGGCTGCAGTCATAGGGAATTTTCCATGCTTCCCAGGTTTTACCTTCTGAAATCTGATTCTTGTGCTAAAGAGAAAAATCGCCATTTTGAAATATGTCCAGACAAAGCCATCACAGGATCAGACTCCTTCAGTTGAATATTCTTGATATACATGGATGCAAACATGGACTTGATATACATGGACCCAACAACAGGTCGTAGGTAAAGAATCTTTTATGTAAACCCTGGGGTAAACTCAAAACATAAACTCATGGAGAAAAAAAAGAAAAAATGAAAAGGGAAACCAAACATAACATAAATGCTTTCAACACCTTAGAAGAGAAAGATATAAGGACAGTATTGAGCACTCTGTTTAAAAGCACTAACAATTATACACCATAGGAAATGTCTAAGAACTATATAGCATCAAGTGAACAGGATGAAAGGAGAGAGGCTCGACCCATGTGGAGCACAGAGATGCTCTCTGTTTCTGTTTTTTGTTTTTTGTTGTTATTGACAACAAAAGTATTAGCAACAGAAGTATTAGCAAACCAAATTCAATAGAACACTGAAAGAATCACAGCTTGACCAAGTGGGAATTACAACTGTCATGCAAAGATGGTTCAGTATGTACAAATTAATCAACAATGACATTGCTACAGCACATTAATAGATGAAAGGTCAAAAATCACATGATCATCTCAATAGTTGGAGAAAAAGCTTCCATAGTCAGTGGTGTAAAATAGTGACTACAGGTAACAAAAACTTAAAAATTCGGACAGTAGATCTCAATCAGGTTTTGGCATCACACACACAAAAAAATTCAAAACAAAAAATGAGCAATAGAAACTTTTGGAGGTAATGGATGTATTTATTACCTTGTTTGTGATGATATAACATGAGTATATTCATATCTCAAAGTGATCTAACTCTATACATTAATTATGTACAGTTTTTGGTATACCAGTTATACCTTAATAAAGCTAGCCCAAAATGAACACACTGGGACTCAGATCTTTGTTTTAATACCATTCCAAAAAAAACAAAAAAGGAAGAAGAGTGTCTTGATGAAACAGTTGAATGTAAAATTGGGTGGTAAATACATAAAATGAGCCTGGAGCATCTTACAATGCTAGGATTTATGCAAGTGATTATAAAATTAAAAATATATTTTTGAGCTTGTATCAATATAATAACTTCTCACACTATATAAATGTGTGTGTTTTAGATAGTGGTTTCCTTCCAAAGGATAAAGCTGGGACTTTGGGAGTTAACAGTGGAGAAAAATGCCACTTATATCAGCCAGGTGATCAAGATCAATAGCAGCAGTGATATCTTGTTGAGTGTGTTAACTTTGAAATAATATGGTGGGAATGTCATGAATTTCCTACCTCAAAACATAACCCCAGTCCAGTCCTGAAATGAAAATATTAGATGGATTCCAGTGAAAGAATATTCTACCAAATACTTGGCCAGTGTTTTTCAAAACTGTAAAGGTTATCAAAATCAGGAAAGCCTAAAGGATAAAAGATTGTTAATAATTCTATAACATTTCTTTAAAGGTTATGTTAGAAATTCCATATTCTTAAAATATCCTTGGAAGAATGAGAAAATTTTCAAACACAGACCTTTAAGAAGGGAAAGAAGTCCATTTAGGAGTTGCGTGATGAATGAAGAAATAGTGGCAATGGTCCTGGTAACTTGTCTTCCTACGTCTTCACTACCTTTAAGGTGGGTGACTGAAAGACCGGTCCTCACTTTGTCCATATATATGGGTATGTGATACGAGTGTTAATCATTCTTCAAGGTTCTAGTTTATGTGAATGACCATATTCTGCAATCCTGGGGGAATCAACTGAGTAAAGATAGAAATATGGAGTGTCATCTTATAGATTAAGGACTATCACTGTAACAACCTCAAGCTGCCATAACTCAGTGAATGCACTTACTAAGAAATCTTTTTCTTTCTCCTTTTGTGCAAGAGAGAAAAAGTAGGTATTCATTAGTCATTGTCTTTAGTCACTTACATTGTTGGAGAAGGATGGATTCATGCATTCAGAAAGAAAGAGAAAAGGGAATTTCTCCTGTTGAGATATTTTTCCTAAATACAAGAAAAGGTAATACAATTTTTTTAAATATCAGTTCAACTAATTTTTAATATATCAAAATAGTAATATTTCCTTGGAAGGATCACCCTATGCAAGAGACAGTAGAACAAAAAAGGAAGTTTTCAGTATCACAGGCAAATTTTGTCCCTTCTATTGAATGATTCCTTATTGTCAATTCACTATCATTAAATGAGTAATAATAATCTTTGTTTAAATCTCAGAAGAACATATGATTAGTGACTTAATAAATTATGTTCTTCAAAGAACATAAGTCCAATTTGTTTATTTAGATTGAGCACTCTCAGCATTGCCAAGCCAAGAGGACTAAATGCCTTGAGCACGGGTAGAAATTTGACTTTTAGATTCAAGATACTTTAAGAGAAACCAATCAAATAAGCTTATCAATCAGGTTCTTTCCATGTGTGGTTTTAATTTTGGAACTCACCTACTTATTACCACTCATATTTTCCTACAGCTTTAACAGAAATAGAAAGGATCTGGACTAGAAGTTGTTAAACCTGAATGATTTCTACTATACCTCTTCTTCACTCATTATCTATGCTTCCTTTTTAATTTTTTAAGTATTTTATTGAAGTAGCTTTGTTTTACAAACCATAACAAACTCATATGTATAGCTTTCACCACTCCATATATGTATATGTATATACACACACACACACACACACACACACACACACAAACACACACACACACTGTGCCTGCCACGAATCACGTGTTCTTCATCATTTTCTGGTAGGCTCCACCATGACTTCCTCTTCTGCCCCTCTCCCGTTCCCTATTAGTAACCTCAGTTGCAAGTGTCCAAGGGTTGACTTTGTTTCACCTGTTCCTTTGTTTTGTCTATCATGTTTCACCTAGAGTGAGACCATCTGGTATCTTTTTTCTTTTGACTTATTTCACTTAGTATAATACCCTCTAAATCCATCTATGTTGATGCAAATGACAGATTTCCTCTCTCCTAAGGGCTGTGTAGTATTCCATTGTATATACGTACTACATATTTATCCATTCATCTGGTGTTGGGCACTTAGGTAGTTTCCAGTTCTTAGCTAGTGTGATAGGGCTTCAATAAACATGGAGGTGCATAAATCTTTGAGAGTTATTGTTTTTGAATCTTTTGGGTAAATACCCAGAAGTGGCATGGTGGGATCATGTGGGACTTCCATCTTCAACTTCTTGAAGAATCTCCATACTGTTTTCCATAGGGGTTGCATCAGTTTTAACTGCCCCCCGCCCACCCCTCTGCCAATAATGTAAAAGTGTTCCCATTTCTCCACATCCTCACCAACATTTGTTATTTGCACACTATTGTATAATAGCCAACCTCTCATGTATAAGGTGATATGTCATTGTGGTTTTGATTTGCAATTCCCTGATAGTCAGTGAGTAGGAACATCTTTTCATGTTCTATGCTTCTTTTCTTTGAGAAACAAACTCTCAATACCTTCTAACTCAAGGAGATTTTCAAACACCTGCAGCAATTTCCCATAACCACTCCCTCTCATCCAGGTTTTTGTCATTATGGTTTTGCTAATGCTCTCTTTTTGTTCTACTGTCATGGGTCTGAGGAGGGGAAGAATTAATAAATAAAGTCAATGTTTGGCTGTATTTTCTGTCTCATCTAAGGGAACATTCCATAATCACCAGATGGGGTTCAAACCATCAGAAGAAACTTACAATCACTGAAGCAAGCAGTTGACCACCTCCTCAAAAATAAGGTTTCTGATCTGGCTAGAATAAGTCTGAGGAGCATGCGCAGAAGCAAAGACCCAGTCCTTGACCTGACTGATCTTCATTACAATATTATTAGAATGTAAATTTTCATGCCCGGAGTACCACGACAGATCAGTCTTGGACCATATATGCTCTGAAAAGAGGTGGAGACACAATTCTTAGCAATTGTCACCCTTCTCCACAGAATGATTTCCATAACCCCACCAAACCCACCCCTACATCCACCTCCTGGAAAACCTACTCTTGAACATCCAGAAGATGAGCATCTGGAGAACTCCCTGGAACCTGACGCCTGTTCTTGTGCCATAAATTTTCTTACTTTCACTCTAGATTAGCAGCAGTTGAGTCCTCATTTCATTCTTCAGTGAGGGCCTCAAGGACCCCCACTGTCATTGCTACTACTACCAAGATTTTGTCTCTAGACTAAAACCTTGAACACTTCCAGATTTAGTATGTTTTTCCAGTGAGATTTAGTGATAATTACATTCTTAGCTCCAGCACTATTTAATACATGACATAAAAGAAAACCACTTGGCAAAGTGTTAACATTAACATTCTGAATTATAGAAACAGAAGCTTGCATTTTGGTGGTATTCAGTCTATTTCATCAGACTATGTCTTGGATTTAACACTCGTTTGTTTACTTAAACAGATTTAGGGATCCACCAGAAGCTTATAGGCTGGATTCAAATTATCATGCCTCTGAAAAGTATAGAAAACCAACACTGATTTCATGAATAGCACATCACCACTATTCAATATAATTCTTTCAACATAATTCTGAACATATTAATTCAAGTGCAGAAATTTTCTAGTCACCTTGATTTGCTTAGACAAATCATCATTGACTCGATATTGAATTTTGTCTTGGTTTCATGGTTATACAGGCATTATCTTCAACACCAGCATCTACTATTATTTGCTAGGACTCTTCTTTCCTGCATTAAATGTGTCTCCGCTTCCCTTTACCGACTGTATTATGATATTTTTGACTATAACAAAATACTGAAACACCAGTAGCTAAATAACACAGATATTAATTGATTTGCCTACTAATTTTAAAAACATTAAAAACTGAGAGATGTTAAGGCTCTGTATTTGCATCTCCATGATTATCTTGGCTTTTCCTTCACTGACACAAAAGAGACACATAGCCTGTGTGTCACTGACAGTTACCCATGTAATAAGGAAGAGAAAAAGAGAAAGACAGACTTCCTTCCCATACACTCTTTATTACTATGGAGAGATTTTCCTCACAAGTCCTTAGTAATCTTACATTGCATTGGCCCAGTTTGTGTTGCAGTTCTATTTTCACATCGACCACTAGGTAACAGATTGAGATTGCCATAATGTGCTTTAATAAGAATCATCTCCTGGGACTGGACAAATTGCTTTCCATTAAAAATCAGGATTTAATTAGAATTTTTTTAAAAAGAGCTGTTTTCAAATCAATCAACTTTGTCTACTATACCTAGAGCCAGGCTTGAATTTCTGAGCAACTTCTCACAGAGGATGCTTTGCTAGATTCATAGTCTTCATCCACGATTAGTTGTGTCCCGGATTATTTAATAAATTTACTTCCCCTGGTAAACTCTACTGAAACTTTCTCTCTGCATTCTAGGTAGATTGCTTATTATATTCATCAAACATAATATCCATTCTATCCCACTGAACCTTCCATAATTTCAGGCCTTCCAGGCAGGTGAGAGTTCTACTTTTGACGTAGCTGATTAAAATGCCCTTTTCCCCTAGTGCTTGCAATCTTTTATTCTCTTTTTCTAAAATCTACTACCCCTCAATTTTGGAGGAAGAAAGTAGGAGTGTTCCAATTTGTGTATAAGCCACAAATACCTAAAATTTGTGTGAGAAACTTTGTGTCCTATCCAGCATTTGAAGTTTCCATAATTTTCTCTTCTAGAGTCCCTCCTCCCATTGGATTGTTTATAGTTCAGGGATGCTTTTCCTGAGATAGAACCTGGGCTTTTTTATGCTGGCATGGTTTATGCTTTTTATATAAGATGCTGACATTCATTATAACTCACTCAAGCAAAAGGGGATATTTCTGGAAGACCATAGATTTTTCTGAAAGCACCCAAGTTTAGGGCAGATAGCTGAGACTCATGAAGAAATAGAAAAAGTAAGAACAAAGTAAGAAAGTGAGGTGACTTTCTCCTTCCTTTTCTGCCATTATTTCACAGAGTTTTGTTCAAATTCTCAAAACACTAAATTTATTCTCAGTGATTAGTCTAGCTGGAACTGGGGGTTCACTCCATTTTAATCAGCTATGGTTAAGTACTTCAGTCACATGGTATAATTATGGTAGTCACACTGACTCTTAAGGAGGACCTATGGATAAGATCTAGTTTTTCAAGAAGGGGTCAAGAAGGGCACTCCAACCGAAGTGTACTGCAGTGAACAAGACTTAATTATGCCAGCATCTTGCTCAGACCTGGGCTTTATTTTCTT
Organism: Solenodon paradoxus; assembly: GCA_004363575.1. Lineage (NCBI taxonomy): Eukaryota > Metazoa > Chordata > Mammalia > Eulipotyphla > Solenodontidae > Solenodon > Solenodon paradoxus. The sequence goes on from RJWH01000049.1 coordinate 1,986,074, forward strand.
ACCTAAATTTCCTTCCTGACACGTTGACCCAGGTAGTATATCTGCATCTGATCTTGGAGTGACTTCCAGGAGTTGTCCAGTTGGGTATTGTGCTCACTGCCCTTGTACTTACACAGACCTTGTTTATTTTAAGAACTGTATTTTTAACCTGTCATGATTTGGATCTCTGCATCGCTTTGAATTAAAAACCAGACAAAATCTTTAAACTTTTTACCTAGATGGATCAGTGCCTCCCACAGGGTACTGGACTTTGGGTTTGTTGCTATCTTTGATTTTTACTCTCCATCTAGACTTCAAGAGACAATAAAATTGGATAACAATAGTAGGGGCAAAGGATATCCGGATAGGAGTTACATGAAACAAGTGACCCTATTTCCTAGTCTCCATGTATCCCTGAATATGATTGGTGATTCACAACTTTCAGCTTGAACAGAGTTCTTGTCTCTTCACTTCCAATCCTTCTATCAAAAAGTCATACGTGTCTATTCTTCCTAAGTAGTTTTGAAAGTGCGCCACTGGGAAGGCATTGCCTACCAACTACATTGACCTCTGCTACAATTTATGTGTATGTCTTTGGATTTATTTCTGAGTTTCTTCCTCCAAATCTCATTCCCTTAAATACAATCTTATGAGCTACATATAGCTTTGTTAATTTCATTGAATGTATGTATTTTGAAAATACTTCTTAATTTAAAGAAACACAATGCAATGCAAAGACAAGCAGCTTTCTTTACTGCAATGCATTTTCAAGCTTTTGTGTGCACATTTATGAGAATAAAAGAAAGTAATAGGGTTTGCAACTCATCAGGCATTTGTGTGCATGTTTGGGTATCTCTGGGAGAAGTACCTATTAATAGATCACAAAGTTAATTGTGTTTAATAATATTCTAAAGCACTTTTTTTAAAAGCATGGCTTGCATTGTACTGGTGTTTGAAATCATTTAATCAATTTAGAGGCTAATAGTTATACTTTTCCTAAATTAAAAAAAATTGATAAGTAAGTCCACTGTATATTGCACAGAGGCAATACGGTTTGGTGAAATTTTAATTTGAGTGATATATTTATGTGTGAAATGTTTTGAGATATAAAATATATTTCTTATTGCAAACAGCAATCAAAACGTTGAATGCCTAGTCTAAAGCAGAAGCTTTTAGGTAACTGTGGGAGAAGTAAACTAACACAGACTACCACTAGAGGGAGAATTGACACATCACAGAGCACAGTTCTAGAGAAAATGTGAAGCATCAACTCCCTGCTTCAAAAACTAGAGGGTTAAGCATGACTTTGTGGCTCAGGCTGCTGAGACAGCTTTGATGAGGGCCATGTAAAGCTAAAGGACTCAGATTGCTCACCTGGGCCAAAGGTGGTAAGGTATGGGCAGAAGCCAAAATAAACAAATAAATTAAAATACTACTTCTTCCTCTCCCTCCCACCCTCCCTCCCTTCCTTCCTCTCTTAAAAATAAACACATAATCAAAAATAAATAGAGGGCTATAAAAATATGTTAGAACAAAAAGCTTCATCTACTCCTTCATCCTGTAAGATTAATGTCGCTATGGTTGCCTATTCCAGGGAACAGAAGGAGCAAATCTTGCAAAGGAAAATGCATTGTCTATAAATAGCAGAGAGGTCAGAACTGGGTAGTTTAGCCTTGTGCCTAACACACTGCATAGCCAGGAAAGTATGGCACAGCATGCTCTACAAAGAAATAGATCGGAAAAACCTAGGGCTCTAATACTTATGCCTTCAGAGACTATGTGAATGCCTGAAGAGTCATTTGTATTTTCTTTTCCTATTGACTATGCGATATGAGAATACTTCCTATTTGTTGAAGGACCCCGTGGTGAGAAGGGGAATCTCAGCTCTTCCTATAGAAGTAAAGGAGGCAAGCACCTTTTGTCTCCCCATTCTCTGGAGGTTAGGACCCTGGGATATGATCAAAGCATGACTTGGGATGATTCAGCCATGTTGTGATATCAAGAAAGAAGCAGACAGAGATCTTCTACAATGGTGATGGGACTAAGGGTCCAGCAGTGGTGACAGTAAGGGTTCAGGGGTTGTGACTCCTAAAGTTCCATAATTGAATTGATCAAACTACATGACCTTGCTTTTATTTATTTATTTTTGTACCTTCCAAATTTTTCTGTTTATTTCTTAGTTATCCAGACCTGGTGCTCTAGACCCCCAAGGTAACTTTGTTCTAGTGAAGAGCTTTTATGTATTGCTTTGTTTTAATAGCTTTATCAAACCATATATAAGGTATGTTAAATTGCATATGTTTAAAGTAATTTAAAATGTTGTCATACTTATACACTCATGAAATTATCCAAATAAGTACTATAATAAACACATCAATCACCACTAGATATTTCCTCCCCCACATCCACCTCTTATGTGCAACCTGTTCATTCTGCTCCACATAGAGAGACATTGATCTGTTTTCTGACTCTATACTTAAGTTTAATTTGCATTTTCTAGACTTTTATATAAATAGAATAATACATTCTACTTTTCTCTCTGGTTCTTATGCTCAACATAATTTCTATGAGATTTATTCATATTATTGCATGTATCAGTATTTCATTTACTTTCATTGATGAGCTCAGGAGCAGATGTTAAGATTAAGGAACAAAAATCTCCTTCTTTCCGGATGTTTTATTATTGGATCTTAAATGCTGAGCAAGAAGAGCATGCTCTAGGTCTTATCATTCAAAATACAGTCTCAGCATGACGTGGGAGCTTGTTAGAAATGAGGTCTTAGGTTTCACCTTTAACCAGTTAAATCTTAATTGAATTTCCAGGTTTTCAGGTGGTTTTAATGCATATTAAAGTTTGAGAAACACTGTTGTAAAGTGCTGGCATTTTTGTAATGGAAGCTGACCCCTGACTCACAGCATCCGGCCTCAGATAAGGCAAGGAAGCATCCTTCAGAGATGAACTTTGGGTTGAGCTTGTAGTATACAAATATTGATGTATTTTTTTCATTATTGATTATTCCATTGTCTACTTTCTCATCTGCTAATAAAGTCTTTTAAAGACAGCTTAAACAAACTTATTTAAGAAGAAGTCTCTGCCCATAAATGTCATAAAGTCACATAGTGAACAGAAGAAGGGACCTGAAGGTAACTGGCTCAGAAATTTGTTGCAAGTGGTTCATGGTAGAGCAAACAGAAAATGTAAGTGACATAGAGGCAAATGATTGGCTGAGGCGTCAAAGTCAAGCAATGTTACGGGAAGGGGAGAGGGGGACAGCGGGGGGAGGCTTCCACGTACTATGCCGACATCCCTTGAGAATTTCCAGAATGACACAAAGAGGTGATGTTATAAAAACTGGGTTCCAAAAGGTCAAGAGGGATGAAAGCTTCAGTCTCTGTGAAAATGGCAATGTTGGTTCATGAGATGGTTACATGTCCTGACAGTCTAGGACCACCAGCCAGGAGTCTCTAGCTTAGTAACTTTTCAGTTGAACATCATATTCTATTCTCGTTAGTGATGTGCTTGGTTATTCTCTGTCTATTCTTGATGCCCAGATTTCTCTAAGTTTTACTGTCTCCCTGCTGCAAACCTCTGACTTCCACTGTCCTTCTTAACCAGAATTGAAAGGACAGATCCCTGAGTCTGGATAAGTGTTGGAATCTTTTCTGGCCCATTTCCCTACTCCATTCCCAGAAGGGATATCACAGTAGAATTTGCATTCACCTTTCCTTTCTACCGCCCCACCCTGCCTATTTGAAGAACAGCATAGAGATAGGACAGTAGAGGGTGGGGATTGATGAGGCATATGCAGGAAAGGCTGGGCATGACATATGGTGCTGAGTTGCTGATTGTAAGCAATACTCAGAGAAGACATCAGATTTCACTAAAGAATATAATAGCTTACCATTAAAACAACAAGAATTGACAAAGCATATGCTTGTGGCTGACAAAAACTGCTAATTAAACAAAATATGCTCATGCTGGCAGCTTACTAAATGTGGTTTGTCACCACTTAGATTTCTGGCACCCTCAAAACCCTACCACCCCCACCCGACAATGTAATGTGAGCTCCGAAGACAGTATATTCCATCTGTTTTCCCATCCCAGCAGTGCCAGCTTTCCCTTGAAAAAAATTCCAGAATGCTCACCAAGAAAGAGAAAAAGGAGATCTTTTTAGGAGCTCCTTGCCATTCTCTGGATCTTGGTTTGAAGTGAGAACAGCTCAGAGTCAACTCTTGCCAACTTCAAGCTCGCAGTTCACAACACCCTCGACTCCAAATAAATGATCCTCTGAAAGAGAGGAAGCAATCATTGGAAATGCTTCAAATTTGACACAGCATGTTTATTTCTCTCCCAGATCTAAATACATCCACATCCAGCTGCCAAGCTTCTAGGATGTATAGAAACCTATAGATTTTCCTAGGTGGAAACCTGGTTCCACTGCTGAATCAAAGTCATTGAGTGCTTTTCGCTCCATATTTCTACTATATTTCAGTGTTTTCATTACTTTCTTATCTCTTTACCTCATTCTGTTCCCTCCCACTATCAAGACCTTCAGTTTAAACTTCCTCTCTAGAAATTAAAACAAAAGCAAAACAAAAGGAGTCTGGCGAAAGGAGTCCAGGCAGGATGGTAGAGGGTCTGGAAGGAATTGGGGTGGGGGGGTGAAGGGTGGGTGGGACTGCACCAGGGAAAATTTCTTAAAAGAAAAATCCCAGTAAATCCAGAGGACTTAAAGCCCTCAGATCTCAACATGGTGCTGAAATCCATCTTTTAGGAAAATAGCAGCATTCAAAGATAAGCTTTGATCTGGTTAATGAGTGATTCCCAACAGGTGCTCTTTCTGGAAACATATTTGCTCCACTATCAGGGAAGAAGAATCTGGAATCTGGAAACTCTCTCTTCCAGAAGTTTCTATTATCCAACATGAACATCAACCCAGATGCTTCCCTAAATTCTGCTTTTCAAGATCAGAATGTGTTCAATCACAGGAGAGAAAAAGCCCTGTGATATTGATATTCTGTCATCTCAGAGAATGTGTGATAACATGGAAGCCACTCAAGTAATTATTCAAACGCAAAAATCTGGACTCCTCCTATAGACAAAGAACAAATAGCAGACTTTCGACATTCTGCCTCAATAGTCACCCTTTTAGAACTGTTGTGCTTATCCTTGGAACTGATTGTTTCAGAGATTGCTTTAGGTTTTGGACGCAGAGGAACCATAATTTATGAAAAGGGATTAGTTATTACTTCAGAAAAGACACCGCTGGTCTTATCCATATAATAATCAACATTTATTAAATGTTGCCCACATGCCAGAAATTGTATTCAGTCTCTATGCATATAAACTTATTTTCCAAATCAATCATACAAAACAAATAATATTACTATCTCAATTTTATGCATAATAGAACTGAAGAACAATACAGTTAAGTAACTTCACCAAGGTTATAAACATAGTGATCATATTATAAATTTTATTGGATGGCAAACCCAGGTAATTCCTAAATGGAATATAAAACTGATCCCCATCCATACAAAGGGCAAGGGGAAACCAACAAAAGAAGTAGATCACTCCAGATGGGTAGCCAGCAGTTTTAGTAAGCAATGCAACTTACATAGGAGGCTTTTCTTAGAGGATCACAAGATGAGTAGATCTCTGTACCCACCCACTAGAATCTTAAGAATTTTTTTAGAGGCTTTAACTGAGTTCAGTCATGTATATAGTGCAGATGATCAACACATAGCTCTTAAGCCTGCATCCTTAAAAATGATTCCCACTGTGGAAACAGAGGGTAGAATATACATTCTAAAGATGGGGAAGGCTGTGCAGAAATTCCAACTGCCTCAGTCCAGCTCATGAGTCAGTGGGTGGTTAGGTCCTCTTGATGATCTCTTCCAACAACTCTAGACTATAGGATGAAGGAAGAGAGGACACAAGGTCACCTTCATGTTTCTTTCTATATTGAGAAAATCTTAATCAATAAGTAAATTGTATAGAAGATGAGAACTGCGAAGAAAAAAATAGAGAAGTATGATAGAGATGGAGCTTGCAGGGAAAAGATGGGGGATATCAAAATTATAACTATAGAGATAAGGCTTGGAGCATTAAAAGTTTGACATTTGAACAAAAACTTGTTGCTGAGGAAGTTAGTCTTGCAGATAAATTTGAGAAATATATTTATGAATAAAGTACAACCAGTGCCAAGGCTTTGAATTAAAATAATTAGTTAAGAGAATGTCCAGTGGTTTTGGGACAGAGTGAGGAGTGGAAAAGTCAGGAGAATGTTAGAGAAAAAACTGCCAAATCACTCAAAGATTGCAGAATTTTACCTTATTGATTATAAAAACCAGTATATGAAGTGGCTTGAAGAGAGGATTGACTACATAATCTGATGTATTATTTAAAAAGAGCTCTTGTCTAGTAAGCAAAAAGCACATGCAAAGGATGGAGAGTAAATCAGGGTTTGGAGGTAACCGCAGTAATTCAAGCAAGGAGAAGATGGGGATTAAACTAACTTTAGAAAGCCTTTGCTACCTCATCCAACTGCGGTTATTTATGCAAAAAGAAAGCAATTGAATCTTGGTAAAGTAAGTCCATTGCAGATGGTGGCTTATGATTTGATGCATTGTTTATGACTGGGTACATAGTCCCTAGAACCAGATAATGTTAACATTTCACATAAAGGTGTCTTACACCTTAATCTACCCTCCTTCTTCCAATAGTAAATTGGTAGATTTCCTTTGACTTTCTATAAATAGAGCATCCTTACTTTAGTGTTGGCATGAAAAGGGTGGGGACAAGTTGGTTGAATCAATAATTAAACACAATTTGCAAGTGGATTTAGTTAGTTCCTTCATTTTCAGGCTCAGTGATTTCTCAGGATTCACTTGAGGAGGCAAAGGTTAGTAACTCTATAGATTTAAGCATGTCCACTAAGTTTGAGCATAAGTAGCTAACATTATACAGATGTTTTCAAAGGGTTCAAGCAAGTGGACACTCTATACTAAAGAAATTCAGAAGTAAATTGACAAGAGGCTGGGTTCCTGAGCCCAAGGAAACTGTTGATATGAAGTTAAGTGCTTCTGAGATGGTATAGTAATTGAGTACTCAAAAAAATCATCAAGAAATATCTGTTTGGAATCCAGAGAACAAAATTCATTAGAGAATGAAGAACTAGGAAAAATAAAACCTAAACTAAATGTCCAGAAAAAGAAAAATGGATATACCAGTTGAGATAGAAAGAAATATTATGGAATGCTAAATAAAAATTTGATCAAATGAAGCTAAATTTTATCACAATGTTGGGTGTAAAAATTAAGTTACAGGAAGCTACAAACTACTTGATAAAGTTTATGTATACTTTTAAGGACACAGGTTAATACTCTATATTATCTATTGATTAATTCACATGTAGATTCACATGTAGATTTAAGAAACCTGAAATGGAGGTATATACAGTTAAGTTTATTACAGTATTTGCCTGGAAAACTTATAAACTTTTTCTTTTTATAAAGATTAAATTTTTAAACAAAGATGGCAAATTGTTGCCATTTTTATTCTCATTGGTTCAAAGGTATTTAATTAATTAGTCCTTTAGTGGCTGCATTTATTAAAAATAGTTATACTTAAGAGCTTATAACCAGGGAAAAGTGTTATTTCTTATGATAAGATATTCAGCCATATACTTCGATGTAATTGAAGGATGAAGATTTGAAGAGTCCAGTATACTCAGGACCATAATAGATTTTTCTTGCCAATAATGGACATTAATTTTTAAAGTGCTTAGTTACATTATTTTGTTAATATGAGATTTTTATTACTTCAGATAAGTAATTATTTTCACGTATAAATGATAAAATACTTTAAAATTAGTAATAAGATATGTGGTAGCTAGCATGATAGAGAGAAATGCCGTGATAACAAACAACAGAGTTCTCACATTGAAGTATTGTCCCAATATCTCCATACTCATTGAAATAGCTTTCCTTATTGTCTATATATATGGTAGGTCAAATTCCACATTCATGGTAGTAAAATTGAGGACTTTTGCTAGGTTCAGAGTGATGCCTTTTTCAGGGAAGGCTTATTATACATTTCTTTAATAATTTCATTCTTGTCCTCAGGAGCTTCAAACTTCTGTTCTCGGGGCTTGTTGCCTAAGATTCATAGGATCTCATTTCAGGCTTTTTCTGTCATATGTCCTCTGGAATTTGATTTACAAAATACTGTACTTTTCCATGTATAGTGTGTGTGTTTTTGCACAAATTTGTGAGGGGAAAATAAAAATGTGCATTATACATGGATAGCACTAACTCCATATCTGTATAAATGTCTTAAACTTTTATTTCTTCTACCTTGTAGTTTTTCTTGTGTTTTTTAATTATTTTCTACACTGGACTTCTTGTACTATGATATGTCAAAAGATAAATGCTAAAATTCCTTTACAATATGAAGAACAAATACCTAAATATATACAAATACAAATTTGAATGAAACTAATTTAAATGAAAGATTTTTTTCTTTGGACCAAAACCAAGAGTACATGATTCATGGCAATACATGGTAATATAAGCCCATATGTGCACGTTCCTCTTTCCTCAAATGTAAGACATCACATCCTTCCCACCACCAAATAACCAAAAGTTCTTCACCATGACCATTGGACCCCAACACCCCTTGTTCCTGCCCTGCACCCCCCACTTCTTTCCCACTGGTAACTTCTGTTCTATGGTCAATGTCCAAGGGTTGGCTTTTGTTTTGTCTGTTCCTTTGCTTTATTTCTTTATATTCCACATAAGAGTGAGATCATCCAGTGTTTGTCTGTCTCCTTCTGATTTATTTCACTTACCACAATCTGCTGTAGTTCCATTTATGTGGTTGCAAATTATGGCATTTCATCTCTTAAGGTTGTAAAGTAGTCCATTGTGTGTCTACCAAATATTCTTTATCCATTCAGCTGATAATGGACACTTATGTTGTTTTCAGCTCTTGACTATTGTAAACAATGCTACACTAAACATGGGGGTGCCTATATCTTTGTGAATTATTGTCTGGAGGGTAAATACCAAGAATTAAAATAATGGAGTTGTACACAATTTCCATTCTTAATTTTTGAGGAGTCTCCATACTGCTTTCCATAAAGGTTGCACTAATTTGCACTCTTTCCAAAAGTGTAAAAGAGTTCCTTTTTCTCTGTATCCTCACCAACATTTGTTATTTCCAATATATAATATAACCAATATCACAGCTGTAAAGTAATATCTCATGGTTGTTTTTATTTGCAGTTCCCTAGTAACAAGCAAGGAAGAACAACTCTTTCATGTGCTTGTCGGCAATCTGTATATCTTCTTTGGAGAAATATCTATTTAATTCTTCTACCACTTTGTTGATTAGGTTAGATATTTTAGATTTATTTACAGAGATATTATATCCATCATATTTTAATCTTTGACAGTCATGTGGATAAGAACCTGCCTTAAAAACCTAGACTGAGGAGGCAAGGGACTAAAGTAGTAAAAGGTGGACTAAGTACTTCCCACTGTCTGCTTGTATTCCACAGGTATAAAAAATAAATTAAAAAAGTACTTATAACTTAGACTTGTTTATTTCAAAGCAAAATTGCAGTTTATTTCACACACAGTTTAATTCTACATTCCAAAGCTTTACAAATACTAAACCATTTAATTCCCATAGAAACTTGATAATGCAGGTATTATTATAAAATATATTTAGCAGATGAATGAACTGAAGATCAAAGAGGCTAAGTACCTTACCCAAGATCAATTCTATTTTAAGTATTGAAGTTGGATTCCTCTGAAACCAAGAAATTTTGCTACAGGGTCATTTTATTACATTAAAAAACAAGGTAATCTCTCTCTGTTCAGTATCTTTATATTCAATATCTCCAGCTCTCTGAAGCCTGACTGCTTTTCATAGACAGCCACTCATTAGTGATGGTTATGTCTATAAACTCTACTAGAAAATCTTAAAAAGTAAATAAATATAATAAGATATAAAATACTCAAACGCATGATCTACAATTTAATTTGTCTTCAACATAACTAGTATCAAAAAGTGTGTGCTTGGCATGGGAGTGTTCATTCCCTTTTCAACATAGGTAAAGCAAGACCCACTCATGGTCACAAAAACATGGGGTCAGATAACATGAAATCTAGATGGAACTGTGTAAGGACAGAGTCAAAAAAAGTCCCCATCTTTCCTTTTTTCTTGTTCAACATATGTCGGTAGAGATAAGGGTAGGGAAAGAACTAGCTGTTACAGAAAAACAACCATGATTTTTCTGTCTCTAAATCACACATCCTTGAACAATCAGAAACAGACATACTTTCAAACTACCATCCATTTAATGTTTTGACTATGGACTCTCCAGAAGAGCTGTAAATTCCTTAAATCCAGAAAATGCTATTTCCCTCTAATTCTTGCTCTATGAAACCTTGACTTTGAATCACAAGAGGAAGAGATGGTAGAAACTCAGAAGCCCACAGAAGGCACAAGCCCAAGGAATTTCTAGCATCGTGAAGAGACACTTCCTGGTTCATCCTAAACACAGACAACATGTTCTGGAAACATGCTGGCAGACCGTCAAAGTCAAAGGTGACTTTGCCCTTTCCCCAGAAGCAGCCAGATGGCCAGTTCCCATGGCCCTGAGGAGCCCAGGGAAGATCAGTGATCTTTCAGGAATAGTGATGGCTGGGATGAGGGGAAGGCCAGCAGGAAGTTTGTAGAGAATGTGTGTGCCTATAAGAGGACAATCTGTGAGGAACACACAAGAGGCATCTGGACAATATGTGAAGGAATTGGTACAGCAGAGAGGAAAGCAATTTGAAATTCGCATAATTTAGAGACACGACCAAGACAGTGGTAGAAGATATTCCTTGCATCACTCACAAAAGGAACAGCTAACGACTATTTAGAAATGAGCTGCCAGTGAGAGAATACATCAGCACAGTGGTGAGGCTGAAGTACCGCCTGAGTCTCAGAGACCAACAGAATGCATTAGAAGGGATAGCAGGTAGATCCATGTAGGTTGTAATAAAAGTGTCGATAGAGGGACTTCTAAAGTGGCAGGCTGGGAGGACAGAGATGGAAAACTGACAACCTAAAGAACGTGGGCAAGGGAAAATTGAAATGTTGTGGAGGTCCAGACCCTTGACCTTAGTGAATCCCAAAGGGGAAGAACTGAGGGGCTCTGAAAGGGTGAGGATCCAGGCATGGAAGACTACAGAGAAACAGCTGTCTGCCTATAGTCCCATCCTCCCACCCCTCTGGATCTGTACTGGTGCCGGAAATGTGCCAACAGTGGATAGATTGTCAAGTTTCAGATCAAGGACCCCAAAGAGTAGAGACAATATTAAGGTCACATATATGAACCAGATCTCCACCAGCACCTTCATGACAGCAGTTGGACATCTACATGCCTCTTCCCAATCTCGCTGGTGGAAGCATAGGAACTCTTGAAATTTCCTACGTGCTTGAAACACACAGAGCTGCCATTAGAAATCAAAATCATGATCATAATAGTAACAAACCCACAGCACCGCCTTCTGGAATAGTAAAAGATAAGCAACTAAATTTTAAACTGTTTATCCAGATTTTAAACAAAAAAGGTATAATTTGAAAGGTCATGTAGCAGTCAAATAGGCAAACAAAAGACCTTACCACCAGGAAACTCTAAGGAATATGATATTTACTTTAGGAAATGAGGGAAAAATGCTCTATTAATAAACTTATTTAAATGTTTATGATTGCTTTCATGAAGGTTTTTTTTTTAAGAAAATCAGAAAACCTTTTTTAGAAAATACATGACTGATAATAAAGAACCAGTTATTAATTTCATGCACTGTTGAAGAATCACTAAGTAACCTTTTAACTTACAGACCTATAGATACCCAGTGATTTTTTAGGAGTTCCATGGGAATTGAATCTCATGATGAACAACACATTCTTGGCAGATAGGCAATATATAGTCTAAACCTGATTTAGAGAGCTAGAATTGAAAAATACCAAATAATCCACAATATCACAAAAGTTTCATGAGTCCTCTTAAATCTCTACCCTTTTATAGCTCTGAGGAGAGGGCAGTATTTTTATTTTAACAGGTGACTATATACTTTTCTAATATACACAGCATCATGAGAGATAGGTTTGAAAATGCAAGATACCTAAGCTTTAGGTATTAGAGGGATTAATTAATTTAGAGGGAGGCTAAGAATAACCTAATTATTTGGGAAAAGGGAAATTACAAAGGATCATTTACATTATCTGCTACCAAAATAATGGCCAAGATAGAAGTAGAGGTATGAGAAAAAAATGGAAAGTGACATTTTGTGGATGTCAGGTTTCAGGAATAAATTGGCAGTAAGATAGTATCTGATCCTTGACTTAGAAACATATTTAGGATGTCTCTCCTCTCTGGATGTGCCTATGTTTTGATGCTTTTGATTGTAGTAAAAATGTCAGCTACTAAACAGAAAAAAAAAAATCTACGTTTTATTTTTATCCCAAATGATTATATTTTAATCCCAAATGATTATAATGTCAACTTTTACTTACTTGCATTTCTTTGGAATGTGTGTGTAGTAATATGCCCGGGTGACCCTCAATTTCATCACTCTTTTCCCTATCGCTAATAGAAACAGGCATTCTACTAAGAAAATCCATTTTCTTTGCTCTTCTGAGAGCAAATGTCCCTGTGTTTTGGTGGTAAAGATTGTACCCCAGGATTCTGGAGAGTTTTTAACTCATGTGATTCAGCAAGGATAATATGCCCACTTTGTTCTAACATTGGTTCAAAGAGGTGCAATAATTCAGGTTTCAAGCACCAGCCCATGACTTTCTCCTGGTCATATTGCTTAGCTTGTGTGTTTCTAAAAAGAGTAACTCTCCATCTTAAATACATTTAGGAATCACTCTGTTTCACTTACAAAAATTAATAATTTAATTAATTATTAATATTAATAAAATTGGTACTGTCAGTTGTTACAACTATCTTGAATAGTAAAAGGGAAGCTCATAAAGGAATAAATAATGCATATTAAAGAGAGCACAAACAAGAGAGATGGCACTTAAGCCCTAAGAACAATGCCTATCTAATTACTAGATTTTTCAGTTATTTGATTCAATAAATACCTTTTTTTCTGTTTAAGTAAAATTATGTTGGGATCTTTCTTAATGTACTGACAATACCCTATCGTATACAGTAAGATTCTCCAAAGGGAAGGACAGGATGTGGTCCCCACACCTACCATGAAAGGAAGAACTCAAACTAAAAACGACACTTGTCCAAGCACAATTGCTGTGAACTTATTTAATCCGTTATATTATTTTCACTAAGGCAGAAAGGCAAGTCCTGTGGTATTGTACAAAGAAATTCATTTAAACTATAGGCAAAAACATATTTCCACCCAAACTAGTATGTGGTTTTTTAGTCAAAGCAGTCTACCTTGGGAAAAGTAAAAGAAACTTAAAACTTTTATTTTTTAAAAAATGACATTTCCATTTCACTATTTAATTGTGAAACAATCCCCTTACATCGCAATGTTATAGTGTGCTCTGGTCCATATGCAAAATTTAGTCAACTGATTTTTACAACAATTTCTTTACCGACTATGGAAATGGCTAAATACACATTTTTCATAAAAGAAATATGACTGCTGATGGGTGGTGATAAGTGAGAAAGTGGAATAATGATACTGATGTACAGATTCATGAGAAGTCTGGGTCTTGTTTCATTTAGATAGGGAGAATTTTTTGAAAATAATATCAATTGATTTTCATTCAAAAATATTAATAAAAAGCCCTGCCAAAAGAAGTTACACCAACTCCAGTTCTGAGACCAAAATGTTTTAAAGTACAGGAGTCTATTCTCACCAGTGACCTCAGCACATAATTTAGCAGACCGGTGTTGGTACTCAAGCGGTTTGCTAGACCACCATGGTGAAGAAAGTGCAGAAATTAAAAGCTATAATAACATTTTATAGTAATTTGATAGATTACTTTCATCTTTGCTAAAAATAATGAGACATTAGATTTGAATTTTAATTACATACTTATTCACATAATTTTAACTCATTAATTTATATCATACTTTAAAGATTATGACAGATCAGATATTTAAAATATAATAAACACTGTTCCTTCACTTTGCTCGAAATATTATCAGAGATGCTAAGTCCGGTTATATGATATAATCAGGGACTTGGTCTGGGGGAATGAGTGGGCTCTACACTATAAGAATAATAAATCTTATGTCCAAATTCCAATTCCTACATGAGCAGGGTCAACACACCTCATGCCAAATACATCTGCAGGGATGTATCAGGTGCAACCTCAGTGAAACTAAGGAAAGACTCAAAACACTTCCATTCCCAAGCATTTTTTTTTCCTTCTCAGTGTATATCTGTGCACCAAAGTACACAAGACAAGAGATCATAGAAAAAAAATTTATTATTGCTATTTGAAAACTCAAGTTATGATGATCATGTTTGGGCATTATTCCTTTTTAGGGTGTCTCTTCAGACTTGATTTCCACATTCATGATGAGCTGCATTCCAAAGTCAGGCTGCTGATTTCACACCAAATTTAGCCCTTAAATTTGCAGATATAAGGCAACTCCAAATTACAGTTATAATCCTTCCATTTCAGATATCCTGGAGAGATAAAAACAGCTAATGTGAATAGGGCTAGTAGAGTTTATAAGCCCAATGGAGATGTATCTCTGATTATAGCCTATGATTCCAAACCTCACCTTTATTTCCACAAACATCCTGCTCCAGGGGAAGAAGAATAAAAAAAAAAAAAAAAGAAAAGAAACAAACAAAAGGAGAGATGAGAGAATATAGGAGAAGAAAAATCCATATTACATTTCCTTTAGGTGGATCCCCTGAATAAAAATCATGCTCAGAAGTGAGGGGTGAGGAAACAAAAATAGAAGGGCAGAAGTATATTCTTCTGATTCTTACCTGATCTTTGTGACAGGCTTCCACAGTGGCCAGGGTTTGGACTAACAGGGAGAATGTTATCCCAGGCCTGGTAATTCGACACATCAGTGCTACTCCACACCCATCCACCTCCATTGGGCTCCCAACCCTATTGAGTAGAGGATGGAGATAGATGGGGCCAAATGCTCACTAGTGTTCTCATTGCATCATTCCCTCTATGGACACCTGATTCCCGCTGCACATCAAGAACTTTGGGTAGCTCTTTGCGATGCTTCCTCTGATCTCTTCTTTGGAAAACTCTTCCTAACTCCTTGTTCCGATGGCAAATCTCAAAACCACAAAGACCAATGGAGCCTCTCACAGTAACAAGTTATTTACTGAACAACAGCTGATAGTGCATTGGTGATTTACCCATTGAAACCCACAAATGATATCTGCTCTCTAGGACAAAAATGCATCCTATCTTCGCTTAAGATTTCCTTAGCATTTTGTACAAATTCTATTATTTGCAGAAAATAGAATTATCAGGTCTAATATGTCAATGCTGTAAAAGCTTTATAAGAGACAGATTAACCTCAAATGAAGAAAAGACACATCCACAGAAATCAGCTTTTCTTCAGACTTTAAGTTCCTGATTTTCTGAAACTACCCACCCCCACCCAATTATCTCTAAATCCTACAGTTTGTAGGGTATTTCCTGGGTAGACAGAAAGGACACATACAACAATGAGGGAAAAAAAGAATGGAGAATATTAATTGTACCTCTGTGGGGTCATGGAGACCAATCCAGATGTAATTAAAGTTATTCAAAATGTTCTTGACCAGGGAAGCAACAAAGGATGCCTCAGACCCACTGAGCACAGATGCAAGGTGTCCTGAGGGCCTCTTCTGGCAGGCCATCTGTGTGGGGATGGGAGAGACAAAAAAGACACTTCAGGTGTGACTAGGGAACAACAAGGTTGACAAAGGTGAGAGGGAGTATGTATAAAAGATATAGGCGCCCGCTCTCATGTCAGAAAATTCTGGGGAATGAAGATTTCGCCCTGGTCTCTATGTGTTTTTCCTTAACACGCCAAATGCAAATAAACTACTCACATCTGCATCCATCCAGGATTTTGGTGTCATAAACAAGGCATAGCAATGGGAGGAATAGGCCTTGGAGCCTTTAGGACAGTTGAAGCGTGGAGAGGGCTGTTCCGCCCGGGCCTCTTCACCTGCAGCAGAAGAACTAAAGTGGTGAGATGAAGTAAAAGGAGAGGGGACCAGTGTGGGTGGGTTGATACGGAGGAATATCTATGAGACCAGTGCTTGGGGAAGTAACAACAAAGTCCTTACTACCTCCCAACCTTGCTAACACTTCTTAATATTGAATCAGTACTATTCATTGAGGGACCTATCTGTTCATTATACTCTTCCCATTTATTAAAAATTGAACATTTCTCCTACTCTAAGCTAGCAAATCCTGTACTGGAGCCTCAGTCCTTCCCTATATCTTACTACCAAACTTTCACACATTCCTTTCCATCTACCAACATAGTTTACAGACAAAATGGGAAATCATAATATCCCACTGTTAATTGAGCACTGTAATCCCTTCCAAAACTAGTGAGTGTGAAAGAAGGAGTGATGATGAAGAAATTACTGGCATTTTTGTTCTTGAGAATTCACCTCAGCCACACCAAATGTGTCACATGGAGGCTGACCTACTCTCTTTGAACCTGCATAGTCACAGAGGGCCCAGTGCTAGAAGCAGAGAAAGCTCACCTTGAACACGAGATAGGAGGAGCAGGTAGGAGAGCAGCATTAATGACATACTGGAACAGGCCACGGGAGGCAGTATCATGTCCGTGACTCCAGGCAACCAGAGATGGCTGAGAAAAATGTGGTGAGAAAAAGTCAATGCAGAGATCCCTCAATTTTACCTCTTCTCTTTTCCTTTGACTGGTTCCCTATGAATAAAGTCATCTTGGGAAAAATCATCCCTCTCTAGAGCTCTGTAAAAAATTTGAAACCTGTACATTGCACTACCTTTGAAACCTCCCAGGACCATTTTTGCTGAATCTCAGAACTCCTATATTTCTGAGAACCATGATCTTACTACACCTTCCCCCAAATGTGTGAGATAAAAACCTTGCTATTTTCTCTCAGCTTCCACTTACCTTTCTTGAAATAGTTCGTGATGGTTTGTCAGGTCAAAGAGACGAGTCTTTTATAAGAGGATCTGAGGGAGGGATACTGACATAAATTACAGAATGTAGGGTCAGGACAAGGGTTCTGAGAAGGTCTTGGCACAGGTACAAGCAATTTACCGTTGTGGGGAGGAGACTCTTCTCAGAAAAGTCTGGGAACACCACAGTTGTTGCCTCTTTCTTGATAGCAGGCCAGTACTTCTCAGAGAAGAGGTGAGGTGTGATCTTTTCTTGCCTACTCCTTACGAGAGAACTCTGGCACAAAGTGCTCCACAGTATTTAAGATGAAAGTCAAAGGAAGGCGTTCTTTTGATGGATAACTTATTTTAAGAATACTGGTTTTTTTTGTAATCAGACATAAGTATTTCTTTTTTTTTTTGTCTAGTGAAATTACATAAATGCTGAATTATAGTACAGGAACTACAAGTATCACAGATTGATGAGGGCATAGAAGAAACTACAAATATGAGGAGGGTAACTATTGAGGGTTCTTCTTAAACATGGCAGTTAGTTTTGAAGAAAATTCAGGATCATCTGACAAGTCAGTAGTTGAGCCAAGATCTTAAGGAACATTGGATGAATACATCTACTTGACAGTCTTTTAAGAAGTAGAAGTTCCCTAGTAGATAATTATAATGTGAAAGAAAAAGAGACAATGAATAAAATCAAATGATGCATAGTCAAATGGAGAAATGATTAATTGTTAAAGAAGAGTCAGAGCAGTAACTAGATGCAACTATCTGCATGATCCTGTATTACATACATTAACACCTGTTGTTCAAGAAGTTCACCACCCCAGGCTGTAAACTACTTTACCTGTAAGACTACAGTTTGACTGGATTCAAAGTCATTTCTGTTACATTCCACGGGAGGGTGACCTGTTTCCTGTGTATTTGCAGAGACAATGGCTTCAGTTATGTATGCTTTTGAGTTGGAATTTTTGTCAAGTCTGGCAAACACTGTATATGGTACAAATTCAGTTTTGTCAATGCAAGAAGAATATAGACTAGAATTTTCTACAGATCATGATTTTCTTGTGATTGAAAGTCAGTAGGGATTAGTGCTGAAGTCATGCTTTAAAGTCATAACTGAGTCATGACCTCTGCCTCCACCAGTTAATAGAGCTCACAAATAATTTCATAATAATCCCCCTCTGTGGTTCAGCCAGCTAAATCACAGACTGTGAAAGCCATGGACCCTGTGTTGAGACCCAGTGCCATGGGTAGGGAGGGAAAACAATAAGAACAACAGTCAACAAATTCTGTGGTTGAAAAGGAAAAGATTGTTTTATGAAATTTTTACTAAAATATGTAAATGAAGATCCATAACTATTGTTAGAGCTCACTAGACTTGAGGTTTTAAAAATAATAGATCATGCAAATATGTTAGTTAAAATAATTTGAGAAGAAGTCTTTAAAATTCAAATCTCTAAATTAAAGGAATTCTTTCAGAAGAAGTGTATAATAGGAATCACAAATCCAGAATGAAGTATGTTATTGAAATGTTAAAAAAAAAAAAAAACTCAGCATCATGGAAGAAAGAAACCACTTTCATTTTCTTTTTAAACCCCGTCCATGGGTCTTGAACCTGGACCTTTGGGTTTGTACTTAAGGTTCCTTTAGCTGCCTCTGTGACAGAAATGTGTCAAGAAATCATTTTCAATGAAAAGAACCTTAGAAAATTTAGCAACCTAACAATGCAGTGGCTAAATTTTAATTGGGTCTTGATGATAAGTAAGATGTTTGAGGGACAATTGGGAAATATATTCATTTTATTTGATAATACTAGAATATTTATTTTTATTTCTTGGGAAAATGGTACTGTAGTCCAAGCAGAGAATTTCCAATACCTTTGATATGTATGACAAAGTATTTACAGGTTACCTTTCATGATGTCTCCACTTTACTTACAAATTATTCAAGAAAGCTTGTTTGGGAAGTCGAGAGAAAGAGAGACACGGTTAGGGGAGAAATATTAAAAGCAAATATTTTGAAATAATAAATGTTATTTCTAAGTCAAAGTTAGGAAGGTTAGTCACAAAATTTTTTAACTTTCTGTATGTTTAAAATGTTCCAAATTACACTTTAACTTATATGTACCCTATCAACAATAACACATGCATTTTCCCATCATTGCCAGAACTAGAAATAGCCAACTGAGCAATATTTATGAAAATCATGTATACAAAACATATTAAAAGTAAATTATGAAACAGTTATAAATAATATATATCAAGTATTTACAGTTGAATTACATAAATATCATTATGTAAATAAATAAACAAGGATAAATAATGAAGTAATCAATAGTCTTCGTTTAACCAGAAAAAGTTCCTGTCTTTGGAGTGAAAAAGAATGGTCATCAGCTTCCACCTTTCAAACAGCAACTTATAGTTTTGAGGATAGAAAACTTGAGTCTTCATTTATCTCTAAGAACAGAATCATAAGTGGTGTCTAGAACTTTTTATCCACCACAAGCAGTACATGATTTACTCTCCTCTAGAATCTTCCCCATTACCAGATAGAAGGTAGTTAAGCTCAGATCTTCCCTTTAGAAGTTATGAGAACTTTTTGTTTTTTTCAGTTGAAACAATAAATATTAATATTAACCTTCAGATTATAATAATCCTTAACTATAAAGTAAGACTTTTGTTTCACATGACAACTCACTAAATTCACAACAGTTTATTGGTTTTGCTTTATTTATAATTGTTCTTCCTAATAATCCTTACTAACAAGGCATTGAGAAGGTTGTTCACATAATATATTTAAAAGCTGATTTTTGCTTATTCATAATCCACTTCTTGGTGGTGAAAGAGGAATCCTTACTCTTTGCATAATCAAAGGAGAATTTTAAGAAGATTCTTGTCTTGTTATTGCTATTGTTTGGGGAGTGCATTGACATAAGATAAGCTGTCCAACTTGTACATTCTATTCCTATTATCGTCCAAAATCAACAATACTTTCAGAGAAGCCTCGGTGGAGTTATTTGGAGAAACAGTACAAGCAAGAAAATGATCACACTTCATTTATTCTTGAACCTCAGTGCAACTTTTCATGCTAAAACTTGATCATTTTATCTTTCTGCCAAGTTATAATGGTCCTTGGGAGTCTTTTGGTGTACTGTGTCAAACTGACCTACCATTCAGCTCAGCTACTTTCAGAAACCCACTGAGATCTTCTCACCTGAGAGTTTCGGAAACTGGCTGGCTGGAAAATTCCTCCCTAAGCAGCACTCCACTCTTTTCATTAAGACTTGTACTAAGCATTTATTCTCTCTCTTTATCCTCTTTGATTCTTCCACTTGTCTGGGTTGTTAAGACAATGGAGGATTGTAGTTTGAGGAGAACCTTTTTTCTTTATGATATTAGAATTTGAATATGAGCAATTAACAGTCATTCAATGGACTTCAGAGTCATTGTCTGTCTTTAAACATGAAAAAGGTCATGATACTGTTACAGCTCTCGCTCTATACCGACAAACCCAAGTGTGCGTTCTTTTAGAATTAGTGAAAGCAGCTTTATTTCGTGTGGGCTCAGGAATATTTTCCATAATCTGAGCAAAGAAGTAAATTGGGAGTACATTTTTATAGGGTCAGACGGAGTGAGGGAGAAGGGAGGTGTAAATTAAAAGGAATTGCAAACAGAACCCAAGTTAATCATTTGTGAATTCCTCACATGTGCAGCACACAGGATTCAGTTTACTAAACACTTAATTGCAAAATTCACATAGGGCTCCATTCTCAGGTAATAAAGAAAAGTTCTTTATCTGGCCAGTCGCTTCCAGTCAGCCCAGACTGCAAGGCACCTCATAGCTTGGTGGCCTTCACAGCTGGCCCATAGTGGCTAGAAATTGGAGGTGCGGTTCTTTTCTTCTACATTTCCCTTTTCTTATTTCTCAAACTGATGATAGTCAGCTTTGATGGATCCACAGATGGGAAATTGGGGCACAGACTCCATCTTACTACTTCCTGCTGAACAGGGCTGTAGTGGGGTGTGGCATCTGAATACAGACCACAATATAGTTAGCATTCTTGTTCATCACCATGGGGGTACGGGGTTATTCTGCTGGGCCAGCAAGACACGCTTCATCATGACCTGTTGAACAACTGTGTTTATGGTAGATCAAATAGACAAACTCCCAAAATGAGCCCCATAATTCCTAACAAAGTTTTGAATCCTCCAGCCCAGGACAACCAAGAGAGCCATTTAGAGTCAAAGAGGGAGTCCCATTTCTGGACTGGATCGTGGACTATTTTCTGCATACCTCTGGTAATATCCTTAACTATCTTTCTATCATCTATTTGCAAGCAGCAGTTTGTTAAATTGAACTTAGTGCAAATTCCTCCCTCCTCTGCTAATAAGTAACCTAGGGCTAGTCCATTCTGGAGGACTGCAGCTCTCATCTGGGTAGCCTGATCTGCCAGTAAGTCTAGTGCAATAGCTGTTTGATTGTTAATTACCTCTACTACTGCTTGTGATCTTATCAATAGATTCAGGAGATAGATGGGAGTTTGGTACCCCCAACTGCCATCTTGTGCCCAAGTGGCAGGGCCATAGACTTGAATTATTCTTTCAGGAGGCCATTCATTGCCCCATCCATTGGCATCACCAGTCAAAGTAAGACCAGTATCTGTACTTTGCTTTGGTCTATATAACTCATCATAAACTCTAATTCCCAATGTTTCTCCTATAGAGTCTCCTAGAAGGAAGAACTGAGACCTAATTATGCCAATCTAGCAAGTGCCTGTCCAACCTTGGGGTAGGCAGGTATATACCGTTTCACCACAAATCCAACAGTAACCCTTCAGTGCACAAGTAGTTGTTTCGAAGATCTGCTCCTGGTCATGGAGTCTCAAACTTGAATAATAGTGGTCATCTAGGCTTCCCAGGGGTGATTCCAGGATTGGTGAACCCCTATAGGTGCCATATGAATGGGTCCACAGGTTAGAGCTAGGATGCAAAGTACTTATACTGGCAGGTTAGACTCTAATACCAAGTGAATCCAGGACTATCTTCACCATTAGAGTTGCTCCAAGCCCATTGGTAAGATACATAAGGGTTGAGGCCTGTCTTACTGCACCATTTACAGGATAACACTATTTCAACAAAAAAACATTTGAGCATTGGTGTTATAAGAGGGTTCTCTCTTGACTATCTCACTACAAAAAGTTTTCTTATCTTTAGGATCTGTCATCTGGCTTGGGGTCCAGATGCCACTAATCAGGATGCCAGAACTGTCCTATTTCCCTTTTGCAGGTGCACAGTCAAGGGGAACTGCCTTCCTCATGTATGTCCAACTGCAATTGCTATGGTCAAGGAGGATTCCTTACCTTGCGGTGGTCTGTTTTAGACAATATATTCCAGGGGGGCGGTTTCTACCAATGGTCAATCATGGCTTGTTTCTGGGTTCCATCAACCTGTCCCATGATGGACTTCGGAGAGGCTATTCAGAATCCCCTCAAGGCGAAGTGGGGCAGTGACCCAGGGCCAATTTGTTTCTGGTCCTGGCCCACCACATACCCAACAGGGCATGATTGACTCAACAGAGTATAGATTTGGGACAACAGGATGCAGTGAATCAGTTACCTGATTAATGGCTCTTAGGTCCTGTGCTGGTCCATAGCTTCCCCCATTTGGCTCTTTAACTGGCAACAGAGCATATTCCAGGGTGACTGACACTCTTTGAGAACACCTGCTTCTTTTAATCGGTCTAAATGTTCTTGTATCCCTAGTCTCGCTTCTCAGGTGATAATATATTGGTGCAGGCATTGGTGCTGGGACCCTGGCTTTAATTCAGCTATAACCAGAGGCCTTCTTTTCACCAATCCTGGTGGATTACTTTCTGCACAAGCCAATGGAAAAGCATAGAGAAACTCTGGAGGGTTTTTCTCCTCCATTCCCTGAGAGCTGTTAATATGCCATTCCTCTTCTCAGGGCAGGTGCCGGTTAGAACAAGTCCTGTGGTTTCAGGTTTCAGATGCAGGGTAGCTCTTCCCTTTTGACTGAATGAAATCTGAGCCCTGAGTTTGGTTAGCAGGTCTCGCCCAAGCAGGGGTATGGGACAGTCCAGCATGTACAGGAACTCATGTTTTACTATGTGGCCCCCAAGCTCACAAGTTCAGGCTTTGAAGAAAGGCTGGCAAGTTGCCCAGTCCCCTGTGACTCCCATAATAGTGGCGTCTTTGTTCTGAATAGGCCCACTGAGGTATCTATTTAAATATCTCCAGTATCATAAATTCTATTGGTTGGCCTCCTACTTTTAATCTGACCTTAGGCTTCAGGGACCTAAATTTAGGGAGCCTAGTACGTCTCAGGCTACGCCAGCCTCTGCCATTCCAAGGAAGTTCGAGCCCCGCCCTTCTCTTTCATGCAGGTCCAGTCTCTTGAGAGTCTGCTTTCGCGGGCATTCATTCTTCCAATGACCAGACTCTTTGCAGTAAACACATTGGTCCTCTCTGAGCCAGGGCCCACCTTCCTTCCATCTTTGCGGTCTCCGCCCCCTTCCACCTTCACATGGTCATTTTTTCTGAAGAGCTATAGCTAACAACGTGGCCTTCTCCTTCAATCTGCGATCAGTCTCTCTTCTGGCTGCTACTTCCCGATTCATAAAGACCTTGTTGGCTACTTCTAAGAGCTGGCTGATATTCATTCCAGCGAAACCTTTCAGCATTTGGAGCTTCCTATGGATGTCTGCGGCTGATTGGGCCACAAAGGCGCATTTATCATGCTCTGATTATGTGGGGCCTCTAGGTAAAACGGTGTGTAAATTTGGAATGCTTCGCATAACCATTCATAATAGTCTTCCAGTGACTCATCGGGCCACTGGGTAATAGTGGTGGTTTCAGACATGTTGGTGGGTTTTCGGGCCCCAGCTCACATTACCTCCAAAATGGCTGCCTGGTATCGTTGGATATTGGCCCGTCCCTCCTCTGTGTTGAAATTTCAGTTGGGCTGTCCTTCTGGAGCTATCGTTCTCGCCCAGGTGACTGCATCAACAACTCCAGCAGGGCCACTTGCTTCTAGGTAAGAACAAGCTTCCCCCATTATGCGCTGCCTTTCTTCTGTGTTAAAGAGCGTGTGGAGTAACTGCTGGCAGTCCTCCCTAGTGGAACGGTGCTTTTGGAAAATAGTTTTGAGGAGGTCTATCATAGACCGGGTTTTTTCTGACTAGGAGGGAGTATGATGTTTCCAATATAAAAGGTCTGTGCTTGAAAAAGGCTGATAAAAAATCATGGGACATCCGGGACAGATGGTGCCATCTCCCTCTATTTGATCTGGTCCCGTATCTCTTGAAGGGGCATCTGAAAGGCAAGGTTCTGATTTCTGGGGCATAGGTGCCTGCCCTGGTTGGGAGAGTGAGAATCTTGAGTTGGCCTTGGTGGGGAGACGGACAGTGGTAGAGTATTTGGACCTCCTCCCAGCAGGGCTGTGAGCTGTGCCAGAGAAACATATGGGGGAGGCGGTAGCTCCTCTCTAAGGTCGCCCTGGAGAATGGGCTGAGGTCTTCCAGGAGCTCTAATGTGCTTTTTGGGGAGCTTTTTGGGGTTCTCTGAGGCTCTTGGGGGCCTCTTGATGATGCCAAAAGAATCTTAGCCTCACCCTTTCTAATTAAGCTGAATCGCACCCACGAGGGTATTGTTTGGGTGACTCTTAACCAAGAGTCTATTTACGGAAATTGATCTGGGTGACCAGGGTCGCCTGCCACTATTCTCCAATCATCTTGGACTGCTGGGACTTCTAGAGTACCCTCTGTTGGCCAACTGGTTCCAAAGGCGGGCCGTTCAACTTCACATAGGGTTTTTAACTTTCCTGGGGTCAATTTTATACCATAATCCTCAGAAAAACCCTTCTTAAAATTCCTCAACATACAATTCAAAACTGTTGGCTTGCTCTGATTCCTTGCCATCCCTGCCTCTGAGCGGTGGCAAGAAATAGACAAAGCAGGGGTAGTCGCTATTCAAAGCGACTCATGCAGATGCCAGCCTGGCCATTCCTCTCACGAGGATAAAGTCATTTTAGCTAGAGGTGCATCCGTATAACCCCCGGACCTGGTCACGTGGTAACCATGCAAGTCATTGTTATGCTTTATGATGACAATGGAACCGCAGGGGATGGCCCACTCAAATCCTGTGGCTCATGCTGTGGGACAAACAAATCATTCATACGCCAGTCACACAGAAGTTACAACATTCCCTCCCTGACTTCCTTGACTGAGAGATTCCAATAATCTACCTGTAATCTCACCAGAGTTGATCAGACTCGCCTTCTGCCCAGTGGGGCAGGCCTGAGCTGGATCTTAGATCCTGGGATGTTACCTGACCTGGCAGCCTTCATACCTTCACTTCCTTCTGAGAGCCCAGCAGGGTGCGCCTCTCAGGGCCAGTGCAAGTATCCAAATGTGGGGCTGACAAAACTGTGGCAGGGCACGCCTCCCCTTGAATCTTCTTGCATCCCACTGGCTTTGAGATGGTTCCCAAAGCCATTGACGCCCAAAAGCCAATGAGTTTGGGGTATCCCAATCAAAGTACCAAATGTTATAGCTCTCTCTCTACTGACAAAACCAAGCATGTGCTCTTTTAGAAGTAATGAAGGCATTTTTATTTTGTGCAGGTTCAGGGAATATTTTCCATAAGCCTGAGCAAACAAGTAAATTGTGGGTATGTTTTTATAGGGTCAGAAGGAGTGAGGGAGAGGGGAGGTGTAAATTAGAATAGGAAATACAAACAGAATCCAAGTTAGTCATTTGTGAATTCCTCACAAGTGCAACATGCAGGATTCAGTTAACTAAACACATAATTACAAAATTCACTTAGGGCTCCATTCTCAAGTAATAAAGAAAAGTCCTTTTATCTGGCCAGTAGCTTCCAGCCAGAGCAGACTGCAAGGCACCTCATAGCTTGGTGGCCTTCACAGCTGGCCCACAGTGACTAGAAACTGGGGGTGTGGTTTTTTCTTTTACAATACCAACAGTACTAAATATTTGAAGATCTGATTTAATTCTACCAAAACCATTTTAGAACTTACTGGTCATTCAGAAGAATTTGGGATATGAAAAGACAATCTATTTGTGTGATAGCTTATAATCAAATGTTTCCTAAGTTATGAATGTTTTATAGTTAGCACTCAAAAAATTGTTATAAAGATGGCTTTAGAAATATGGGAAATCTCTAAAAAACAGTAAAATTCTAAGATCTTCCATGAAATATTCCTAAGAATCAAATGAAGACAGATATTCAAACCCTTAACTTCCTTAGTGCTCTGGTTGATTTTGTGTTTATTTTCTTATAAAATCCCCTAACTTCTGACCCTTTTGAAGTTCACAGCATTTGATATTAGCAGATATTTTAGAAATTTAGCTATATAAGAAAAATATTTGTCAAAGATGTAATTTTTCTTTAGCATGAGATTCATGGAGAGCTTAGCTGATCCTAAGAGAAGCATGGTTCACCTATACTTGATAGCCTTTCGAACTAGATATCAAGACAGATGAAGATTAGTAACATGTGTGTATGTACAAATGGGAAGGAAAGAGAGACACCGTAGGACATGGCTGAGGTACGGAGGGAAGAGAAAGGGAAAGACTGCCTGAGAAGCAGGCTAAGATAGCATGACTGAGAGGTGTTGGTAAGAAAAGAACAAAACATTTGTATATTTCTGGAAAGAAAGTAGGATGAAAACAGCAATAAGAATAAGGAGGTGGGACTCAAGACCTTTCAGTTAAGGTTCTTACAGTCCAATGTTTTGTAAGGGGAAATTATTTTCATATCAAGACTATGAAGGCTCTGAACTATTATCCTACGTGAAAGTTAAGTTGTTTTACTATAGCTTTATTGATATTGGCAGAAAGCCAAGGTCTTTATTATCCACAAAACAGAAAAGAGAGAGAACTTCAGCATATTCAACTTAGCTACTCTTATAAACAAGTCCCAGGAGGCCAATGATGGATCCAGAGAGATACCTTCACATTCAGGGAGTTTCATTAATTCAGGGAGTATTCATTAATGAATAAAAATCCATTATAATTTTTATAGGAGCTGAGGGAAATTGAATCTTTATAATGCAAACCTATTCCTCAGAAGACATCCTTATTGTACTGGAGATTGTCTGTCTTCATTATGAATAAAAATACCCTCTTTATCTTCCAAAACTGCAAGCAAGAGTTCCATTGTCTTTGGACAGAGATGTTAGCTCTATTTCCAGGGCTATTCGCTATAGAAATATCCTTGGAAAGATAGTCCAGAATGAAGGACAATCAATGCTTCTGCTTGCAAGAAGTGCAAAATTACTAGAACCACACAGAGAATTTCCTAACATTTCTCTGAATAGTCTTTCTTTACAATAATAAAGAATATTTCTACTTACAAGAGCTTATAATTCTTAGCAAAGGTTATTTGTACGGGGTTTAACAATCTGAGGAAGAATCTGGGAATTTGGCAGCAGAGAGATGCTGACAATTTGACTATCATTAAGCAGATGGAATTAAAGAATGAATATTCATAAAGCATTTTACAACTAGAAAATTTTTATCATCCTTAAGATAATTATTTTAACTTCCTAAGTATATCAAATAAATACTGGAGACAGCATCTATGATTATTATTAATTTGATATAACTTCTCTTGGTTTTAATAATACGAACCAATCCTACACAAAGTGTATAAGCCTTGGTGCAACATTTTTAGCCAAAGTTTAGACAGAAAATTTTTATGTATTTTTTTCCAAAACTCAAGATAAAATCTTTAATAAAATTATAAGTGGGCTAAGTCCTGTCACATACCAGCACAATTGATCAAATACTAGAAATGCATGTTCTTTGAAAAGAACACCAAGGGTCACCAAAGCAGATCTGGGTCACAGATGTTGCTGGTGCAAAGAGAGTTATCATTGATTGATACTTCATAGGAATTTTTTTAAGTTTTAAGTAAACATGTTAATTTTCTATCACCAGGAAATCAACTTTTAAGGAATTTGCCATTTTAAGAAAATATTTTGCAACTTTTATATAGTTTTTAGAGGATTAGTTACATAGTAATGGTAGACCTCTATTGCAATCTCTCTGTATATTTTTAATTTAAAAAATGATATAGAGAATCACAAGTAGACATTTACAAGTCATATTTCAGGGATTATTTATATTTAGATTCAAATAATATTATCATACACATATTTTTAAATCATCTCTTATGCTACCATCAGATTCGACATAGGCAAATATGGTTTTTTCATGAGTTTGGGGGGGAGGATAAAATCAGGAGATGCGATAGGATGTTAGTAGGAAATGGTATGTTTACTCATCTCTCTTTCCTCGTCCATGGATCACACCCCAGATATCTCCATTATTCCTAGACCTGGTCTTCTGCACCCCTATTTGGACACGTCATTGCTTCCATTTTGCAGTCTTCCAGCAAGATCTTTTTACACTCCTTCTTCCTTCCTCTTAGAAACATAGAAATCGGGCACACAGAGCACACACAAAATTATAGAACTCCACATTTTTCTGAAGGAAAGTCAGTATTGGCTGAGGGAAGGATAACTAACATTGCAGCCCCAGCCTTTACCTGGAAGAACCTCTCTCTATTCCAGGAATTTTTCAGAGACCATATCACCTACGAAACTTTTCAATGACCTGGGTTTGCTCTGCTCACTTGGTAGGGTTTGATTTGGCCTCTACCCCTTCCTTAGGTCCTATTATGACACTTTCCCCATCAACTTTGGAAAAACAACTCAAGCTGGACAGTGAGTGGAGGAATGTAAAATGAGGTCCTTCATTGCCTCTAGCTCTTCCTTCCCCCACATGTACATTTTACAAGTTGACAGAAAGAATTTCAGTATAATTTATAATATTTAATATTCAATTAGTAGTTGTACCACAATTTATTAAAGCTATGGTTTGCTGACTGTCTTTATTTTTTAATTTTCACTGTAGAAAAGTTAGAAATTAACATAGATTAAATCAATATAAGTGGCTCATGATACATTGTAATGATGTTTTAAAATTTTAATTGCAAGAATGTACACCATATTTCTATGTGGGAAAAAGACTGACAGAAAGCAGTGGTTATGAAATTTTTGCATTGCTAGGATAAATAAAAATGAAATGATAAAGTCATAGCACCACCAGATAAAATATTTTAAAAAATATATAAAACTATGCCCAGAGTTGCTACTATAAAAATTTTACACAATAAAAGTCTCAAAATTATTATAATGGTAGTAGAAAACCTAAGGAGAAAATTGAGGAATATATTAAGATAAGAACATCCAGATAATACAACATCACAAGTAGAGAATGACAAGTCACCCAAACCAATTTTTTTAAATTTGGTATTACATAGCCTAATAAATAGAGAAATTAAAATAGCTATCATGAAGAAACTCAAAAGAGATACAAGAAATGTCAGGAAAGAAATTCAAAAGCTCAGGAATTAATTAACAAGCTGATGGAAAATATCAAAGCTATAAAGAATAAAACTCAGAGATTCGGGATGCTAAAAACTCAATAAATAAGATCAAAGTTCTAGAGAAAGCTATGGATATAAAATAGATGTAATGTAAGAGCAAACTGATAAACTTGAAGATAAAAATCTAGAAATGAATCAAATCTGAGAGAGAAATAATATAATAATAAAGAGGAATTGCTATGAGAGCTCTTTGACTCCATTAGAAAGGACACATACAAATAACGAATATCCCAGAAAGCAAAGAGAGAGAAGGGAGCAGAGATCACATTCAACAAAAAGTAGAAGAGAATTTCACAAAGCTAAGGAGGGAAATAATTATACAAGTCCATGAAGCAAACAGAATACAAGTGTTAGGTGACTCCATTAAAAGGAAACATATGGATATTGGACATCCCAGAAAGTAAATAAAGGAGGGAGCAGAGAACCTATTCAACAACAACATCAAAAAATAACATGAGGACTTCACAAACCTGGGGAAAGAAATGAATGTACAAGTCCAGGAATCTAACAGAAGACTTGGTTATGTTAATGCAAGAAGAACTACACAAAGACACACAATAATGAAACTATCAAGAGTAAAAGACAAAGAATAGTAAAAATGACTAGGGAAAAAACATATAATATATAAAGGGCATTTCAACAGGTTTTACAAAATGGCAGAAACTCTCCAAGTCAGGAGAGAGTGGACTGACATTCGAATTACACATAGGCTAAAAACCACAGATCAATAATGATCCATCCTAAAAAGCTGTCTTTCAGATATGAGGGAGAAAAAAGACTTTCCTAGATAAACAAAAGCAAAAAGACTTCACCACCATGAACCCTCTCTTAAAAAAATTACTTCAAGGAGTTCTTCTATCTAAAATTTTTAAGTTTACCAATTGAACAAGGAGATAAATAGACAGACGCAGAAAACAAAAGATAAAATGGCAGTAACAAGTCTGCCTCTATCAATAGCATCATAAATGTAAATGGACTGAACTCACCAAATAAAGGCACACAGCTGGTGGATGGATACAAAGATAAACCCATCCATATGCTCTGAAAAGAGACTTGCTTCAATGAAAGTGAAGGAGTAAAATATGAAACTCTAAGCCATTGGATGACTCTGAAAAGCATTCATCACTATATTTATATATAATTGACATCCAAACAAAAGGTAACAGACAAGAAGGACAGTAAATAATGATAATGTGATGAGAGAACAAAAAGTCATTATATTATTAATATATATGTAACCAACCTAGGAGCACAAGAATATTTAAAGCAAAGAGTAACAGACCTAAATGTCAACAGTAAGAAGTTTAACAACCTCTTAGATCCATGGACAGACATTCAGGCAGAAACCCTAAAAGGAAACAATTACTAATTTGAAAATTAAATAAACACACCCTGGTGGAGTAGTGTTTGGGTGCAGTCCACATGTATCGCAAGGACCTGGGTTTTGTGTCCTGGGGCCAGGGGAATTAACAAAGATGAGCAATAAATAAAATAAATAAAGAGGTTCTTCTTCCTCTTTCTTTCTTCCTGCTTGCCTCTGCTCTCCTGCATTCTTGCCTGCACCTTAAAAAAAAAAAAAGAAATATTAGACAAAATGCTCTTAATGGGTATTTACAGATCATTCCACCCCGCAAGCATCAGAATTTATATTCTCAAATACACATGGAATATTCTTCAAGATAAACTATATGATTGGACATGCAAAAAATTCTCAACAAATTTATTAAGATTAACATCTTATTAATAATAAAGATATAAAACTAGAAATAAACATAGAGGGAAATGAGCAAAGATCATAAATATGTGGAAATTAAAGAAAATACAATTCAATAACTATGGGATCAATGAGGAAATTGAAGGAGAAATTAAAAAATACCTAGAGACAATTAAAATGAAAAAACTAGGACCTATGATAAGTAGCAAAAATAGCACTATATACACCTATACCAGGAAAGAAAAAAAATCACAAAATAAATATGTTTACGTCTAAAGAAATTAGAAAAGAATAATTCGATATATCATATATTTAATGTTTATTTATGGTAGTACACATATGAACCTAAATGTTGTGAAACAATTATACTGCAAAATTTTTAATAAAATGATAAAATGTTTCTATCAAAAAGGCTATATGTACACACTGGTGGCCTAACGGGTTAAACCAGGTGCAGTTCATGTACATCCCAAGGTCCCTGGTTCAAGACCAAGGGCTAGGAAAACAACCAATGATGAACAATTGAATAAAATAAATAAAGTCTTTCTTTGAAAAGAAGTCTATATGGATTTTTAGTCAAAGGAGTATATCTTGGAAAGAGTAAAAGAAATTCAAAGATCAATTAAAAATAATGACATTGTACATTCATCTCATCAGTTTGAGAAGCAACATCCTTATTGAAAATGTTTTGTGGATTCTTGACATACATGCACAATTTTGTCAATTGTTTCATGTGAAAAATTCTTTCCAGATTAAGGAATAGCCAAATATACTATTTCTACAACAGAAAATATGTTTAGAAAGAGCTGGTGATGAAATAGAAAATGAGATAATGAACTGAAAATATACAGACACATGGAAAGTCTGGGATTTGCTCACTTGGGTAAGGAGAATATAGTTAAAATATCATCAGTAGTTTTTCACTCAAAAGTGTTAAAAAAAATTCTGACAGACAATGTCATACTAGTTATGATGAGGCAGAATGTATTAAGTTTAAAGAGAACCTACTGGGGTCCACCTTTTCAGTGCCCTGTAGGGACAGATCAACACAGTTAATGGACTAGCGCTGCCGCTCAAGCAGTTTGCTAGGGTACTATAGTTAGTAATGTATAGAAACTGAGATACAAGAAAATTAATTTTATATCTATCAAACAAGTAACAAAAATGCTAGGTTTGCATTTTGATGAACTGATTCATCTAATTAATTAAATAACCCATTTCTTTGAACTATGCAAATATTACTCCATGACAAATTTGATTAAAAAATAATGACTGCTGCTTCTTTATCATGATAATTTTAAGAATTATTTCCCATATATTATCAGAGTCCCTAAGACAGTTTGTATCATAAGATCAGAACTTGTCCTGGGGAACTGCATGAGCAGTACAGTTTTTAGGAGACCAATTCTCTTTATATCCACGAACAAATCAAGCAAAACCAGGAATGACAGCACACTTCATCTCTTTTTACAATACATATTTACCTATCCAGGGAACACAAATAAAATTGAGAAGAGATTGAGACAGATTTTTCCATTCCCACCCATTTCCTCCTATTGAGGGTCTGTCTCTAGACTGAAACACACAGAAGAGGAAATCACAGCATAATATATTTGTTGTTACTCTTTGAAAGTCAGGCTGTGGATAACACAGAAGAGACTGAAGTCAGGCTGGAAAATGTGAAGAAGAATAAGGTAGTAGGTTGAGCATGTGACTTGGGCATGAGAAGAGGGTAATCCTATTTAGGGTGGATCTTCAAACAGTGGTCCATGTCCATGATGAGCCCCATACCAAACACAGTCTCCTAGCTACCCACTTAGCTTAGTCCTTGAACTTGCAGACAGAGTAATTCCAAATCACAGTTAAAATCTTTCCATTTCTCGAATCCTGAGAGAGAGAAAAACCATAATGATGAGGCTGATAGACATTATGAACTGAGAAGCATCCCACATTCTAAACTCAGATTTAAAAACCTCTCCTTGATCACCCATGTTCTGCTCCAGAAGAGCAGAGTCAAAGAAAGCAGAGATGAGAAGGTATGGGAGCAAAAATCCCTCATTACCCAGCTCAGGAGGATTACCTAAAGACCATGCTCAGAAATGG